>JAKSZT010054400.1:8861864-8884427 GCA_026826555.1 Tolypeutes matacus
CAATAGCAACAAAAAAACTCAAATACCTAGGAATCAATTTAACCAAATATGTACAGGACCTATATTAAGAAAACTACAAAACAATTCCAAAAGACATCAATGAAGACCTAAACAAATGGAAAGACATTTTGTGATTAGAATACTAAATATTGCAAAGATGTCAATCTTACCCAAACTGATTCATAGATTCAATGGAATACCAATAAAAATTCCAACAGCCTACTTTACAGAAATAGAAAAGGCAATTGCCAAATTTATTTGGAAGGGAAAGGGAACCTGAATAGCCAAAAACATGGTAAAAAGGATGAGCAATGTGGGAGGACTCTCACTGCCTGACCTTGAAACATATTATAAAACTACAGTGGTCAAAACAGCATGATACTGGCATAAAGATAGGCACATTGATCAGTGGAATAGAACTGAGAGTCCAGAAATAAACCCTCACCTCTATGGCCAACTGGTTTTCGACAAACCTACCAAGTCCACCTTACTGGGATCAAACAGTCTCTTCAATAGATGGTGCTGGGAGAACTGGATACCCATAACCAAAAGAATGAAAGAGGACCCCTATCTCAGTCCCTATATAAGAGTCAAATAGAAATGGATCAAAGACCTAAATATAAAAGCAGGACCAGAAAACTACTAGAAGAAAATGTAGGGAAACATCTTCAAGATCTTGTGGTAAGTGATGGTTTCTTGGACCTTATACCCAAAGCATGGGCAACAAAAGAAAAAATAGATACATGGGACCACTTCAAAATTAAACACTTGCACCTCAGAGGACTTTGTCAAGAAGTTGAAAAGGCTGCTGACTCTGTATTTGGAAATCACATATCCAATAAAGGTTTACTATCCATGATATATAAAGAGATGCTACAACTCAACAATAACAAGACAACCTGATTAAAAAATGGGCAAAAGACTTGAATAGACATTTGTCCAAAGAAGAAACACAAATGGTGAAAAAACTCATGAAAAAATGTTCAACTTCACTAGCAATTAGGGAAATGAAAATCAAAGCTACAATGAGATATCATTTCACAGCTATTAGAATGGTCACTATTAAAAAGGCAGAAAATTGTAAGTGTTGGAGATGATGTGGAGAGATAGAAATGCTTATTCACTGTTGGTGGGAACGAAGAGTGGTACAGCCACTGTGGAGGACTGTTTGGCAGTTCCTAAAGAAGTTGAATATAGATTTTCCACTTGACCCGGCAATATCACTACTGGGTATATACCCAGAAGAACTGAGAGCAGTGACACGAGCAAACATCTGCACACTGATGTTCATAGCGGCATTATTCACCATTGCCAAAAGTTGGAAACAACCCAGATGTCCATCAACCAATGAATGGATAAACAAAATGTGGTGTATTCACACAGTGGAATATTATGCAGCTGTAAGAAGAAATGAAGTTGTGAAGCATGTGACAACACGGATGAAGCTGGAGGACATTATGTTGAGTGAAGCAAGTCAGACACAAAGGACAAATACTGTATGATGGCGCTACAAGAACTAAATATATTGGGTAATCTCATGGAGTTAACTAGAATATAGGTCACCAGAAAATAGAATGAGGTTAGAGCATGAAAGCTGAGGGTTAACTTGTACAGAAAGGATGTGTGTTAATCTTTGGAAATGACTAGAAAAGGTAAAAGCACAACGTAATGTTAGTAACTAGCAGTACTATTATGTGGGTGTTAAAGTGGTTTAAAGGGATTCTAAGGTCACGGTATTACTAAAAGGAAAGTTAAAAAAGGTAACATGGGACTTTATAAACTGCATGTGAACCATGAATATGGGTAAAATTGCATACATAAGACTGTCTTTCTTTGAAACTGAACAAATGTATGCTAATACTACAAGATGTTAATATCAGACAAAAAAAATTATGCTAAATGAAAGAAACCAGATACAAAGTACTGCATATTGTATGATACCATTTATAGATAATATAAATATAAATCAATTTATAAAAATGAAATTAGATTAGTGGTTATCTAGGGCTGAGGAAAGACTGCTAAGTGGTGTGGAGTTTTTCTTTTTGGAGTAATGAAACTTCTAAAATTTTTTGTGGTGATGAATGCACAACATTTTAGTTATACTAATAGCCATTGATTATATGCTTTGGATAGATTGTATGGTATGTGAATATTATCTCAATAAAACTGCTTAATAAATTGAAAAATAATTGTGCAAGAATAGCCAGAAATAGCAGCTATGTATGGCAGGGGAAGCATAGAGAGGTTAAGAGATGAAGATTTTTGTTTGTCTGGTTTTTATTATTATCGAAATGAAAATGCTCTAAAAATGATCAAAGTGATGAATGCACAACTATGTGATTAAACCAAATACCATTGATGTACACTTTGGATGAATTGTATGCTTTATTAATATGTATCAATAAAATTGATTTGTTTAAAAAAAAAAAATGACCTGATTTTTAAAATGGGTAGAAGACTTGAAGAGATATATGCCCAAAGAAAAAAATACTAATGGCAAAAAAAAAAAAAAAACATGAAAAAAACGTTTGACATCACTAGCAATTAGGGAATTACAAATCAAAGCTACAATGAGATATCATTTCTCACCTATTAGAATAGCCACTATTAAAGAGGTGGAAAACTACAAGTGTTGGAGAGGATGTGGAGAGATAGGAGCACTTCTTCACTGTTGGTGGGAATGCAGAATGGTACAGCCACTGTGGAGGACTGTTTGATAGTTCCTAAAGAAGTTGAATATAGATTTGCCACATGACCCTGCAATACCACTGCTGGGTATATACCCAGAAGAACTGAGAGCAGTGACACGAACAGACACCTGCACACCGATGTTCATAGCCACATTATTCACCATTGCCAAAAGTTGGAAACAACCCAGGTGTCCATCAACAGAAGAATGGATAAACAAACTGTGGTCTATTCACATGATGGAATATCATGCATCTGTAAGAAGAAATGAAGTGGTGAAGCATATGACAACACGGATGAACCTGGAGGACATTATGTTGAGTGAAGCAAGCCAGACACAGACACCAAAGGACAAATACTGTATGATTGTGCTATTATGAACTAAATTGCATAAACACATGGAATTAATAATTAGACTGTATTTCACCAGAAAATAGAAGGAGGGTAGAAAATGGAAAGCAGAATTGGTAAAAAAAAAAAAAAAAAAAAAAAAAAGGTTGTTCGTAAATCTTTGGAAATGAATAGAAATGGTGAGAGCACATCGTGGTGTTTGTAACTAGCAGAGCTAGTATATGGATATACAGGGTTGAAAGGGCAAGTCTAAGGTCATGTATATTACTAAAAGGAAAGCTAAAAAAATGTAACATGGGACTGTATAGCACAGTTAAACCTCATGTGAAATATGAATATGGGTAATATTGCAAATATGAGACTGTTTTTATTTAAACTGAACAAATGTTAGTTAACGTCACAAGGTTTTAATATCAGGCAAAAATACAACCAAAGCAAAATATGGATAGTAGTGTACAGTAATATATTAATAATCTTCCATAAAGGGTAAAAATAAAAAAGGATATATAATAGAATGAAACTAGACAAAAGGTACTATGTATTGTTTTACTTCATCTATTCAAAATATAAATACAAATAAATTAGAAAGACAGAAACAGAATAGCAGCTATGTACGGCAGGGGAAGCATAGAGAGATTGAGAGATGATTATTAAGGGGCAGAGCTTTTTTGTCTATTTATTATTATTATTGGAATAATGAAAATGCTCTAATAATGACTGAATTAATGAATGCACAACTATGTGATTATACCAAATACCATTAATTGTACACTTTGGATGGACTTATGCTTTAATATGTATCAATAAAATTGCTTTCTAAAAAACTTACTACAAAGCTACAGTAATCAAAATAGTGTGGAATTGGGATAATGGCAGTTCCAATGGAACTGACCAATGAAATATAATTAAAACTCTAGGAAAAGACTTACATATCTATGGCCAAATGATTTTTGATGAGGGTGGCAAGACCATTCAATGGGGAAAAAATAATCTCTTCAACAAGTGATGCTGGGAAAAGTGGATATTCACATGCAAAAGAAATTATGTTAGACCCCTACCTCACACCACATACAAAAATTAACTCAAAATGGATCAAGGCCCTAAATATAAAAGATAAAACCATAAAACTCTTAGAAGACAACATAGGGACAAATTTTCATGATCTTGGATTTGGCAATAGATTCTTAGATATGATACCAAATGCAAAAGCAATGAAAGAAATGAGATAAATTATACTTCATCAAAATTGAAAACCTTTGTGTTTTAGAGGATGTTATTAAGAAAGTGGCCCATGGTCTGGTATCCCAAGGGCCAGACTGCAGGTCTGTCCTTGCAGTGGTGCTGATGCTGAAGCAGAGTAACAGTTAGGGCATCCGGAGCCATGGCAGGAAAGGCATTTAGAAAATTTCTTCCCCTCTTTGACTGAGTCTTGGTTGAAAAGAGTGCAGCCGAAACTGTAACCAAAGGAGGCATAATGCTTCCAGAAAAATCTCAAGGAAAAGTATTGCATGCAACAGTAGTAGCTGTTGGATCGGGATCTAAAGGAAAGGGTGGAGATATTCAACCAGTTAGTGTGAAAGTTGGAGATAAAGTTCTTCTCCCAGAATATGGAGGCACCAAAGTAGTTCTAGATGATAAGGATTATTTCTTATTTAGAGATGGTGACATTCTTGGGAAGTATGTAGGCTGAAATAGATCACTATTGAAATAGCATCATGTGAAGCTGCCCATTCCACTGAAGTTCTGAAGTCTTCCATCATGTAGATAATTTCCATGTCTCTCTTTTATAATAAACTAATGATAATCCAGTGTCTCTAAAATTTAGTTTCACTGTACTAATATAAACATTTTCAAATAAAAATACGTAAAAGAATTCTAAAAAATAAAATAAAAAAATTAAAGAAAGAAAAAGTGAAAAGACAACCTAAAGAATGGAAAAAAATAGTTGCAAATCATAGATCTGACAAGGACTTAATGTCCAGAATATATAAAGAACACATACAACTCAACAACAAAAAGAGTAACAACCCAATTAAAAAATGGGCATAGGACTGAAATATATATTTCTCCAAAGAGGATCTATAAATGGTCTATAAGCACACGAAAAGATGTTCAACATCATTAATCATTAGGAAATAGAAAGCAAAATCACAATGAGATGCCACTTCACACCCACTAGGATGGTTATTACTCAAAAAGCACAAAATAACAATTGTTGGGGAGGATTTGGAGAAATTGGAATCCTTGTACATTTGCTGGTGGGAGTGTAATATGGTACAGGCACTAGGGAAAGCAGTATGGTGGTTCCTCAAACAGTTCAGTATAGAGTTACCATATGACCCAGCAACTCCATTCTTAGATATATACCCAAAGAAACTGAACACAGAGACTCAAACAGATACTGGTACACCAATGTTCCTAGCAGCATTTATTCACAATAGCCAAATGGTGGAAACAACCCAAGTGTCCATCAACAGTGAATGGAAAAACAAAAGGTGATCCATACACACAAGGGAATATTGTTCCACCTTTCAGAAGGAATGGAGTTCTGAGACATGCTGTTGACATGGATGTACCTCGAAACATTATGCTGAGTGAAATAAGTAAGGAACATAAAAACAATACTGTGTGATTTCATTTATACAAAATACGTAGAAACAGCAAATTCATAGAAGATTAGAGGTTGCCCGAGGAAGGGAGAAGGGAGTAGGGGGGAGTTGTTTTTGGTTGGTATAGAGTTTTGCAAATTTTGGAAATTTTTAAATAAAATTAATTAAAATACATAAAAAATTAAAAATGACTCTCTCCTGGCCAAGCTTCTAGCTACAAGATTCAACTTTAGTGAGACAACTGTTATCTTTAAGTAAGAAGGCTTAATGTTAATCAAGCTGTTTAAATGACAAAAGCCAAAAGACACAGATTAAATATTAATTCATGAAACTGAAGATTTTACTGCTAAATAGCTATATTTGTCTCAGATTCAGTAAGAAACATCTTTTATAGAGCAATGATTCTCAACCCTATCAGACTCAATGCTCATCTTTATTTCAGAACATGACAATAGATTCCTTTAACACAGGCTCAAGATCATTTTTATAACAAATGTTTTCTAAGTCACCCCTTTACTATCCTGAAATGAAATTCATAGAAAAATACAACTGAATTACATACATAATTTCTAAACCAAACAAATCTAACATCCTAACTGTAATATAAAGAGCAAAAGAAAACAAATTCTAATAAAGTAAATTGCATTTTATAACTGCTCTGGTGGGACTGACTACACCAGAGGATAAAATTTCCAAAAAGCCATAGAAGGAAACGGTACTGTGCAGCTAGGACTCCCTTGTACAGAGCAATGGAAAAGTGTAGCAAATTAGTCATGTCATAGATGTCTTGTGAATCACAAAATTTCATGGAACTAGAAATAAAATGTATTTTTAAAGGTTTGATGGTCGAGGATTAATTCAACTTCGGAACACATTTTAAATGTAGTAGTTGACTTCATTATTAATACCAGTGATAAAGAATGCTGAGCTCCTCACACGAAATACATCTAAATTGAAATTTAAACATTTTAAAGTCTTTTCAGAATTAGGAAATTTGCCAGATATTCCCAGATGAGCATATCATCCACCATAGCCTAAACAGCGTGTTCTCCTTAAGGAAGCAGTGTGGGCCGCCAAGGGTATGTCACTTTGCTTAAGGTGCTTAACTTCTCCAATTCAGAGATCTAGATAAACGATGGCTACCTGGTAGAGCTGTGAAGGTATGTCCTTAATGTGTGTAAAGTACCTTGATAAATGCTAAGGAGTTGTAGTACAAGCAAGAGTACTTCTCTAGTTTCTATATGGTTTCTTAAGACTGGATCCAATCTTCTTAGCGCCTATATATAATAGATGGTAGATCTTCAGGAATGACCTTGAAAGAAAGAAGCATCAAGAAGTGTGGCTTCCAAAAGGGAAGCCTAACTTGTAGAACTTTTAGGGCTAGAACCTCCAAAGATTGTTTCCAGTATTTCAGATTAAAATCTCTGGGGCGGGGCCTGAAGGCTAACCAGTGCTGAATGATTTGCTGATTCAGAAAGGCATGCCCTCTACAAGCCCCTACTTTCTTCCTCTCTCTCTTCATAGTCATCTGTCTTAGTGTACTCCTTTTATTGTCAGCCAGTTGAAGTAGTCCCTACCCAATGTAACAGAAAACCTTGGATGGTAGCGTAAAATAATTCACTGCCTTTGTGAGTGACCTGCTTGCTTTTATGGTCACACTCTGGGTTTCACTGGAAATCTAGCTGAGATTTGCAACATACATTGCTGCCATCGCAACATTATTGAACTCATATAAATTCATTGCAAATGAACAAAATCCTCATCACTACAAGAACTGGAAAGAGCATAAAACTGAATGTCTATTCTCAGAGTTTGGGTCATGACTCTGAGGACTTCAATATTCATCTGTAGAAAGAAATAATTAGAATCTAGATGACTTCTAAAGTGCCTTCCCATTTTGATACTCTATGATTCTATTATGTCTACATAGTTGAATCAGTGGGAAATGAACATTAGCAGAATGATATAAAGCAATTTGTGATCTAGAGGCTGCACTACAGCTACTTGGTTCACGGCCAAAGGTATTTTTCTTAGAATACTGAGCTGAAAATGTAACTGCATTCCGCAATCTATGTAAGGATGTTCTAATTGATGGGAGGGGGAAAAATTCAACCCAGAGTTCCAGCAATTCCTCTGTGAGCCAGCGTGGCAGGGAGAGTGTGGGGTCAGTGAAGCATCAAGTTACAGACCAAATTAAAGGTCTGGAGAGGAGTGGCAGGGTCTAATCACCCACTGTGTGAGGCTGCCAGAACTGGATCTACCGCCCTTGTTCACTCACAAAGGACTGCTCTACGTGCGTTAAGCGTACAAACTAGGGGCTTCAAACATTTTTTTTATTAAAAAGGCCTTCTAGTTCCTAATAGATCTTTATGGGGTTATTTCCTGGAAGCTTTTAGTTCTGTCATATTGAAATTTCCACAAAAAAGTAATCAAAACCTAATGCTTACAGTGTTTTGTCACAAAGAAAAATATTGTGGGTTTTTGTTCCTATTAAAAACATGTGTTACATAAATATACATAATTATGCAAGTCTCAGAGCACACACATAGACACAAAAACCTTGGGAAAATATAATAGTTTTGCCCAAACCAATGAAATTCATAAAGTAATATTGTGCTCTGTCCATAACTACCCTCATTAAACCAATGTTTTGCAAAAGACGGCAAGCAATGAATATTTCTGCATATTTTGCAGCATAAGCTAAAAAGATTTGCTCTATAGGGATGAATTAAAGTCACTTTAAAATTCCAACACAGAATTTGCTAGATTTGGTTGGATGAATGTGCATCTGCACTGTTTTTTCCTGGGGGAATGTTAATTTCGGAAAGGACAAAAAGTTTGCCAGGAAAACAATCACATTGGCTCAACAACTGTATAGTGACTCTTTTCTTAAGAGTTCAAAATGCTTTATACTCTCGTTTTAATATCCTGGTATATCATCCCTATTTCATAACAGGATTCTCATTTCATCAAAAGAAATGTCTCATTTCTTTTCATACCTACTTTATGATGTTTTTTTTTTTTTTAAATTAGTTCTTCACCTCCGTTTTCCAAATACAGACAAAAATAATTACTTCTCTGGGGTTACTCTATAAGAGTTTGTTACCCACTTACAATGGCTCAGGTACATATAGGGATCTATATGAAAAGCAGCAGGCGGACACCTATGACAAAGTGTAAAGTGGAGAAGCATTCAGTATTGGTGCAAATCCAAATACAGTATAAATAATGGGTACCCTCTTTTTACTATATCATAACATTTCCCATTTTAACGACTTTCAAGTATACAGTTCGGTGGTGGTGCTTCGTGCACTGCGTTGCAGGCATCTACTCTGAACCTGTTCAGGGTAGAGGCACTTGGTTCACGCAACTCCAGGTGTAAACAGGACCTAACTGATTATGATAATGCCTCCTCCCAGTTCTAGAGACAATGGTCAGTAGGGTCTTTAGCCCGAAAGCAAGCAACCCGTGACAGTGCCAGGGGTCTGCCTTAGGAGCCCGTGAAGGGAGATTTTCTGGTTCCCATGGGTAGGGGCCCCAGTCTCTCCTAATAGCCGGTGCCCCTGTGAAGGAATTCTTTCCTTTTAGACACTGATGTTTAAAAGCTGACTCTAACCAGGGCTCTTAGAAGCCTTCCTCACTACCCTCTGAGTTCCCACTGAGTTAACCCTCCCTTCCCCACACTGCAGTCTCAGAAGAAACGACACCGCAACGAAGTCATCATCTCGAAGGGAAACGATTCGGGGGTTGTACCTTCCTCTCCCTCCTTTTTCATTCTCCTCACGGCTCCATTTCCAGGTGCCACCTACCTACAGTTGGGTGTCCCCCCCATGGGAACCTTACAGATTCTTTCAAGAGCTTATGGGAGGGGGGCGCGTGGCACAAGCCTGCGTCCCAACCCCGAGAATTCTGGATCAGGGTCCCAGTGGTGGGACCCGGCTTTTTTCCCCAGAGCTTGAGTAACTGCTCTTGCTTCAGGCTGTGACAAAGTTCTAGCACCACAGTCTCCCCAAACACCTTATAAACATACCACAGTGTTTAAGGGCCGGGAGAACCCTCAAAGAACCCCAGGCTATTGTTTCTTGCGGATACGCAAGGTAAGACGGGTACGTTTACCTTGGTCAAGGGTCAATATTCTCCCCCAAAGTTCCGAGAGCAAACAGAAGAAAAGACACACGGTATGTTCTGGAAGGGGAGGCGTTGTGATGTTTCAGCCTGGAAATGATTACCGATTCCGCAGGGGGGAACAGTGCGTCTCGGTTAGCACCACGCACCTGGAGAGCCGGGAGGACCTTGTGCCTCCAGAGCCGCGCCCCCGGGACGCGGAGAAAGTGAGGCGCGGCGGGGGTCCCGCGGGGCGCGAAGCGGAAATCACCACGGCCGAGGGTCGGGGCCGCTGAGACCAATGCCCTGGGGTCAGCTCCGCGCCCAGGCGCACCCGGCGAGGGGCTCGGGAGAGAAGAGGAGGGGACAGCCTGGGGGAGGCCGAGCCGGCTTCTGGCACGGGGGGCCCTCCTTACCTTGCGCCCGAGGTGCAAGAGCTGGGAGCCCCTGGGCAGGGGCGCGGGCGTGCGTCCCGCTGGGGTTCGGCGGCCAGCTCCCTCGAGCAGCAGCTTTGGGGACCAAAGGCATTCGGGTCTCCTGGCGACCGGGCCCTCCGGCGACCCTGCCCGCTGCTCCTCAGCCCCCAGCCCGAGCTGCCCTGCCTCCTCACCCCCTCCTCCTTCCCCGTCCGGCTCCCGCCAGCAGCGCAGCCTGAACTCGCTGCTCCGCGCGTCCCCTGGTGCCGCGAGGCCTCTCCCCCAGCTGCTGATCCCGGAGAGCCGTGCCCCTCTCGGGTGCCTGCCTCCCTCCCCCGGCGCGCACCCCCGCGCGCGCCCTCCCAGAGGCGCCATCTACTTGGGAGAGAGACAGCGAGGTGGGTCTTTGGAGTTCTGGCGCTGGACAGCTTCAGAAAGCCCTTGAAAAATCTTTGATCTGCCCAAGGAGGTTCAGAATGGGGCACCACTGACTTTTATCCCAGGCCTCCGGCCTCTTTTCTCTTAACAATTAAGATCACTTTAGCACTTGATATTCTTGTAAAGATTGAGCTCTGGGAATCTCCTGCAAGTCATTTTAATTATTCCACTATAACTCCTTCCATTTTTTTAATGTACCCATCTCCACTGTTTACACTTAGGTTGCTAGGATTTTAGATTGGCCTCGGGAAGGATATATTCAGCTGCACAAGACAGGGCAAGTCTTTTTTGCCAGCATTGTTGATACCTGCCACCTGTCAAGGCCCCAGGTGAATGCAAGATTAGTTAATTAACCCCCTGGCCTTGGTTACTGAGCATGCCCAGAACCTCACTTAGGAGAAACCCAGTTGCTAGGCCCAGGTCTGGAGAGGAGCAAGTAGATATGTTCAAAGAAGAGAGTTCTAATAGAAAATGTAGTAGCAATGGACAAAACAACATAAAGATAAGAATGATGAGAAGGGACCCATGAAAACATCATAGTATCTCTAACACACAGGAGCTGGGAGCCACCTAATCCCTACAGGGAATATGAAAGGTGAGTTGTTAAATGGAACTCCATTCATTCATTCACCCATCAATTCAATATATATGTATCCAGTAGTTAGAGGGAGTTATGCTATAATTTAAAGACTGCCAGGAATTAACTTCTCTACCAGTTTATAGCAGAGCCCTGGAAAATGCAAATACCTATTAAAAAGACTCCATGTTAATCCATTATCTTTTAAAATTTTTATCAGATGACTTTATAATCACAGGGCTGAAAAAAATGGGCACTTACTACAACTGCCAGGTTTTGATATTGGGCAGGAAGTGGGTATTGAAAGTTAAGCTGATCAAGCAGGTTACTGCAGCTGAACGGACAAGTCTAGGTGATGTAGGAAGAGGGGCAAGGTGGGCAGCACAAGGACACTGGCAGGCCTACTCATTCTGCCAATGTTTATTGAGTAACCACTAGTGCAAGACACTGCTGGGTGCTGGGAATAGAAGAGCTAACAGGAAAGACAATGTCCCTGCCTTCAACAAGCTTTAGGTGAACTGGCTGTTACAAGCAGATGGTCTGCTGTAGAGGCACATCCAGGGGCAGCATATACAAAGCCTAAAGGAAGCAACTTTTAAGCTGACTAGCTACAGGGGAGAAGGGGGAGAAAGAGTTTTCCAGATAAGGGGTACACATGGAGAAAAAACGAAGGTGAGAAAGTGCATGGCAATTCAAGAATTTAAAGAAGTTCATTTTGGCTGGAGGATCCATTCCCAGGGGGGGTAAATGGAGAGTGGGAGGAAGAATGGACAGACAGGCTAGAGAGTTAAGGAGAGGCCAGATCATGTAGTCTTCTAGGACAGGTTTTTGTTATTGTTCTTTTAAAAAATATATATCACTTTATTCTATAGGCAATAAGGAGGCATTAAAATGTTAAAAGATAAGATCCGATTTTTTTGAGAAAGACTATAGCTGCAGGTAGAGAACAAATGAGGGTGGGAGATGAGGATAAAGACAACAAATCAGAGAAGAGCTCTAAAAGAGCACTTAATCAATGGACACCAACTTATAGATCCTTATGCCTTTGAAGAATCTAAGCTCAGTCCCCAAATAAGTGCTGACCTAGACAAGGTTTCCTGGAAGGAAGGTGTGCAGGGAGAAGAGTCAGTGGTGGTAATCAACTGAGAAACATAGAGGTAAATAGAAATTAGAGATAGAAAGTGTATTAGTCAAGGTTCTCTCAGGAAACAGAATCAACAGGAGATATCTGTCAATAATATGAGATTTTATAAGAGTCTGTCTCACATGACTATGGGGATGCACAAGTCCAGGTTCCACAGGCAGGCTGCAAACCAGGGGCTCCGATGAAAGTCCAATGAAGGTCCTTGATGAGTTTCTGGGAGAAGATGGCTGTCCAACGAAGAGCAGGGAAATTCTCTCTGAATGAAATCACTTCCCCTTTTAAAGCATTCAACTGATTGGATAAAAGCATCACCCATTGATGATGCAATCTCCATGATTGATGCAGATGTAATCAGCCATCCTCGCAGTAAACTCACTGGTGACGGAAGTCCATAAATGCTCTTGTATTACAATTAGCCCAGTGTTTGCTGGACCAAACACCTAGACACAATTACCTGGCCGAGTTGACACATTACCCTAACCATCACAGTCCACCCCTTGTCAACTCGGCAGCCATACACATTACCCTAAACCATAGTTAATCTCTAAGTAAAAACAATAACAGACAAGCATACATACATATTTCTGCCTAACAATGTTCAACTCCCCTGTGTACAACCAGAAACATTACTTCCTCACAGAATAGGGTGCAAGTCCTTGGGTAATATTCACACTTAAACTTGACATCCTTAAATATTATGACATGAAATTAATGCACCTTTTCATATGATAGGGGAAAGGTTGGGCAAGAAAACAAGAAATTCGTTTTGTGTACATATACAATCATACTCATAATGAAACAAGGAAGAAGGGTTCATGACTATTACAGTCCTCGTTTCTATAAGTGGCCACGTGGTCGAAGTTCATATTTATCACTGTCTTCTTCCACTACCCATTCCATGTTCCCGTTACCTTCAGCAAGCACTTCAGCTGGCCGTGGTTCTTTGCCTGGTGGGGTGACCCAAACTTTCATTCCCAAAGATTCTGGGCCATTGTTAGTCCTGCTTGAATTGATTTGATGCAATTTTCCATTGACTTTAATCACAGGGCATGGCAGGACTAGGAGACGCCCTAGAGGATCTCCTGCATTCCAGGCAAACTCTTCTTTACCCCCATTATGTAGATGCAGTCCTATTTCCCCTTGATAGTCAGGATCAATCACCCAGCCAGTAAAGCAATTCCCTTCTTTGCCTGTTGATTCACAAGTAAGAGGAGCCCAAAGTGGCCAGATGGCAGTCTTAACTTCCAGTTCAATGGAATCATTGTTGTGTTCCCTGGTGGCAGCACTCCTCCTTTTGGGACTAAAACCTGTAGACCAACAGAACTTAAGGCTGCAGGGACAGGAAGCAAAAATTTTCCTAGTGGGTCACTAGGGGTAATAGTGAGTGGTGCCACTCCCATTTCCACCCCTTGATTCCTGGGCCCATGAGTCCTGGTTATGGAAGAAACAGCACCATAGAGAGGACACTGATTCAGAAGCATACACAGCCTCCTGGAGAACATTGCCCCAGCCCTGCAAGGTATTGCCACCTAGTTGGTGCCATAATTGAGTCTTCAAAAAGCCCTTCCACCGTTCTATTAATCCAGCTGCTTCAGGGTACATGGTACATGGGGAACATGGTAAATTCTGTATTAGTCAGCCAAAGGGGTGCTGATGCAAAATACCAGAAATGGGTTGGTCTTTATAAAGGGTATTTATTTGGGGTAGAAGTCCACAGTTACCAGGCCATAAAGCGTAAGTTTCTTCCCTCACCAAAGTCCATTGCCACATGTTGGAGCAAGACAGCTGCCGACGTTTGCCAGGGTTCAGGCTTCTTGGGTTCCTCTCTTTCCCGGGCTGCATTTCTCTCTGGGCTTAGCTCTTCTGGTTCCTCCACAAGGTCAGCTGTAGACTATCAGGCAAATGGCTTGTCTCTATCCCGGGGCTTTCTTTCATTCCTCATGACCAAGCTCTCTTACTTCCCAGGGCTCCAGTTCAAGACTCCAACATCAAAACTGCTCCCTCTGTCCTTTGTCATGCCTTTTATATTTGATTCCTCACCCACCAAGGAGAGGGGCTCAACACCCTACTGACGTGGCCCAGTTAATGCCCTAATCATAACTTAATCACACCCAGATAAACAGACCAGTTTACAAGCATAATCCAATATCTATTTTTGGAATTCATAATTACATCAAACTGTCCAATGGCTACAGAAAGAAAATGACTCCCCCCCCACAATATTTTATTTATTTATGTTTTTTTATTTTTATTTTTTCATTTGCTCAGAATATTTTATTTATATGGTAACTCTACCTCATGCAATTCAAGGATAAAAAGGCTGTTGATTTGTAATTGAGTAGTGGAGTAAATTAAAGGAAAATTTGACAAACAGAAGTCATGTTCATGTATACACCCAAATTTCTTACTATTTAATACCAACCATATCTCAATTCCCTTATCCATTTTATTTTTAATGTTTTTTATTGAGGTGAATTTAAATAACATAAAATTAGTTATTTTAAAGTGAACAATTCAGTAACATTTATTTATTCACAATGCAAGCACCACCTCTATCTAAATCAAAAATATTTTCCTTACCTCAAAAGGTGAGCACCCACCTCCCACATAAGAGGTCCGGGGTTCAGTTCCTGGCGCCTCCTGAAAAAAGCAAAAACAAACAACAAGCAAAACAACAACAACAACAACCAAAAACTCAGGGGAGCCGATGTGGCTCAGTGGTTGAGTGCCGGCTTCCCACATACGAGGTCCCAGGTTCAATCCCGGCCCCAGTATCTCAAAAAAAAAGAAGGCAATGTTTTATTTGAGTCTTAAAAGATGAAGCTGTGTTTGTCAGACAAACACACTAGCTTGTCTGTAGGACTTGAAAGGTTATTTCTTGTTTGGTGAGCTAGTTGTTCATGTGGGAAAGAAGGCTCCAGGCAAAGAGAGCAGGAAGGAGGCTATTATAAACAGTTGAGGAGAGAGCTGATATAGCCTGAAAGCAAATGAGGTGGATTTGAGAGATATTTAGAAGTTTAGAATCAAGAAGACGATGTGGGTAGTTGGGAAGAGGGAGCAGTCAAAGATGACTTCAAATATTCAAGCATGAGCAACACTGTAGGCACCAAAGCAGTAAATAAAAAAAGAGGAGATGGACTCATAACCTACAAGCACATCATTTGTGACAAGAACTATATAAAGGTGGGGGAAGCAGGAGGCTAGCAACATAATTTGTATATACTATTGAAGTCAAGTTGTTATCAAAGCAAATGAGATTGCTATAGATTTAGGATGATAACTTTAAGCCTCATGGTAACTACCAAGAAAATATCAAGAATATACAAGCTTATAGAGACAGGAATAAGGCTATAGGTTGCTAAGGGTGAGGGCAGGGGAATGGGGAGTTAATGCATAAAGGGTGTAGGGTTTCTGTTTGGAGAGATGGGAAAGTTTTAGTAATGGAAGGTGGTGAGGGTTCTGCAATATTGTGAATGTGGTACCACTGAATGGTATGCTTGGGAGTGGTTGAGATGGGGAAGTTTATGTTGCATATCTGTTCACAATTTGAAAAAAAGAAGAGGAAGAAGAAAGAGCAACTAAAGAGACAGTGACAATTAAATGCAATATATGAGCCTGTATGGGATCTACAAGGGATGAGAAAGACTCAAAAGTCTTTCCGTTGGTTGTAGATCTAACTGGCCATATATGCAATCAACTCACTGATGATTAAAGTGAAGTGATGAATGCACAACTATGTGATTATACCAAATACTATTGATTGTACATATTCGATAAATTGTATGCTTTATTAATATATATCAATAAACTTTATTTTTTTTAAAAAAGGACATTACTGGGACATATGAAAATATTGGAATATAGAATGTAGGCTTGATATCAATGTTAAATTTCTTGAACTGGATAAGTGCTCTTAAGGTGGTTACATAAGTAAATATCCTTATTCTTTGAAAATGTACAAGGCAATATTAAGTGTTCAAGGAGCATGATGTATACAACTTATACTCAATTGTTTGGAATATGTGTTGCTAGACGGATTGGTAAAAAGATGGTTATATAGATGTATTAGGGTTATCTTGGGAAGCAGAACTGACAGGAGATATCTATAAATAGTATGAGGTTTTATAAATTTGTCTCATGTGACCGTGGGGAGGTACGAGTCCAAATTCCGCAGGGCAGGCTGCAAACAAGGGGATCTGATGAAGGTCCAGGAGACAATGGCTGTCTGAAGTAGAGATGGGACTTCTCTCTCTGAATGCTGAAATCACTTCTCCTTTTAAGGCCTTCAAATGATTGGATGAGACGTCACTCATTGCTGACGTCAATCTCCTCAGTTGCTTGTAGATGTAACTGGCCATATATGCAATCAACTCACAGATGATTAAAGTTCATGAAGTGCCCTTGTATTTCAATTAGCCCAGTGCTTGCTTGACCAAACAACTGGGCACTATTACCTGGCCAAGTTGACACTTTAGTGTAATCATCACAATAGATAAAATGATATGGCAAATGTGGGAAAATTGTTAAAGCTGGATCTGGGAATCTGGAGGGGTGGGAGTGTGTTGGAATTTTCTGTCTAGGGTTATTATTTTTGTAATTGTCCTGTAAGTTTGAACGTATTTCAAAGCAAAAAGCCAAAAATTTAAAAACTAAAAAAAGAGAAGAGATTTGTAAGAGAAGATGATAGGTTCACTTTTTAATATGTTGACACTGATAGGACACTGAGAGGGGATATCAAATAGGCAGTTGACATGACTATGGTACTCAAGGAGAAATTAAGTTGTTAGATGCATTGAAGTGGACTTAATTAATCTAGAGGTCATTGATACCATGCATTGGTGTGGTTGAGATCACCCAGGGAGGTTTCATGTAAGGAAATCACATCCAAGGGCCTACGGTGGATCTCTGGAGAACATGAACATTTGAGAGGTCAACACATGCAAGGTGGCCAGCAAAGGAGAAGAACAAAGAGAAAAGCAACGTCGTGAAAAGTGAAGAGAGTGAGATGTTGAAAGAAGAGGATGGTAAACAATGTCAAATGCACAGAAACCAAGTAATAGTATAGGAGTATTCAAAAATGGCCTTTCCATTGGGCCATGTGGTCCTTGTTGGTCTTAATGGAGTGGTAGGAAAAGACAGTACATTGCATTAGATCAGGGTTTCTCACACTCAGCACTGTTGACAGTTGGAATTAGATCATTCCATTGTGGGGGCTGTCCTGTGCTTTGTAGGAAGTTTAGCAGCATCTTTGGCCTTTACTCACTCGATGACAGTAGCAGCACGCACACGCACACAAACACACACCAGGTTGTGAAAACCAAAACTGTCTCTGGACTTTGTCAAATGCCCCCTGGGGGCAAAATGCCTCCCTCCTCTTGAAAACTGCTGCATTATATTGAGATTAAGATGGAAGAGAGATATAACAAGTGTATTTTTCCAAAAATATATTATTAGCAGTTTGCATCTTTTTTTTTTTAAGATTTATTTATTTCTCCTTCCTCCTTCCCCCCCCCCCCATTGTTTGCGCTTGTTGTTGTCTGTTTGTTGTGTGCTCTTCTTTTTTTGAGGCACCAGGACCAAACCTGGGACCTCCCATGTAGGAGGGAGGCGCCTAATCACTTGAGCCACCTCTACTCCCTGCTTTGTTGTGTCTCTCACTGTGTTTTCCTCCTTGTGTCTCCAGCTTATGGTCAACCAACCAAATATTATTGTGTGTAGATATTTTCAAACCTAATCTCAAATTACTGAACTGTGTATGTTGGCTAACTCTTTCTACCAAAATAGAGTATGATATCTTGTTTTTAGAAGAACCAAATGTGTCACTATATTTATATTTATGACCAGGTTTAAAAAAGGATCTGGTCCTTGGCTTATTCAAACCATGTTAATTTACTGAGTTGGTATTGCTGGAAGCTCTTTAAATAACATCCAGACAATAGACTCATGCCACTCACTGTTGAAGAACCAAAAGGGGTACATTTCATTGAAATATGTTGAACATATTTATTTGTGTCAGGCACTATGATAAGCCCTGGGAGAGAGTAATAAATAACATGGACATGGCCTCTGCCTAGGAAGCTGAAAGTCTGGGAAAGATAGATATATGCATGTAAGAGCTGGATATATGTATGAGAAAGATAAGATGTGTATATAGTGTATGTAAAAACTTCTCAAAGACCCTTCTAAAAGCCAGGGTTTTAGTAATTTCCAAAATAAAACCAATAGGTACTTTGAGGTACATTCCTTCTTCATCCCAATTACACCAGATATGGCTGCAATTATCACCCCTTCCAGGGCAGAGACAACAACGATCACTGAATATCCCACTCCCCCCACCCCCACCCCATTGCCTAGACTCTTCCCAGTTAGGTGGGGTCCCATGACTGGTCTGGTCACTGGCCAATGAGCAGAATCATAGAAAGGGGTGGGTATGAGTTCTCCTCCTATCACTATGAACATGATAGACAGTGTTGAGACAGTGGATCTACCAGATCAAAGTAGCCTGGAGCAACAAGTAAAGGAAATTGAGAGCAAACAGCCCTGAAGATTCCCTGAAATGATAGATGGCTTTACAGTGCAAGAAATAAACTTTCATTAAGCCAATGAAAAAGCCTGTCCTATCCTAATACATCTTCTCATCTTAATTAAAAACTGTTCTGCATTGCCATAAGAATTTATTTGGTTTGTATTCATTCATTCAGCAAATGAATATAATGATGGATCATAGAATCTGAGCTGAGTAAGGAGGAAAGGAAGGACATGACAGAGGTGAGACTTAGTAAAAAGGGGTCAGGATCATTTTTCACTACCTGAAATTCACTTACCCTTCTCTCCTTTCTTCATATTAACCTGGCAAAGTCCCAACCTTTTTAGATCCTTCTTTGCACTTTTTGGCACCTACTCCCAGGTCACTGAATATGGCTAGAGAAAAACAATAATGCTGACCGGTGCCACTTTGACTTCATAGCCACTAATGTCAGTGGGTCCTTGTGGCTGCCTGGCAATCCTACAAATTCCCTAATCCATTCATCTCCCTTTCTCCTACATGACTAGCTCATACTTCTTCTCTCCTGAAACCTATGACAGTCCTCTCCCATACTCACTATCAGTGATCTTGCTCCTGATTCACTGGAAGGAATAAGCACTTCTTAAACTCCTACTACATCCCACTGCCAGCCCCAGCCCCAGCATCTGTACCCTTATCCTGTCTTCCCTCCTGTAACTAAGTAGCAACTCCCCACTGTCCCATCTAAGGACAATTCCACCATTTGTGCACTAGGTTCTATTCCTCTCGCCCTCTGTGTTAGCCATGGGGGTGGGCCAGCCAAAGCTCAGACACTGCGGTGGGCTGACAGCCTCCACTTGTCAGCTCCTTTAGGGTCTGCCAAAGCTGTAGAGTCACTTCACCTCAGGTCACGCCATTCCTGGGGTAGCCTGCATGCCATGACTGGGCAATGTGGGGACATGAAAGCCTGGCCACTCGGGCCCAAAGCAGGACACTCTGCAGGGTGGTTTTCACTCCAGAGCCCCACTTGGGGTTGGCTGAGGCTTTGCTGGGTCTGCTTCCCAGGTGAACTTCTTCCTCTGCCCAGTCATGCCACCTCCTTCCTTTCCCAGGAATTGATCTCTAATAAACATCTGGTACCCCAAACTCTGCTTCAGTATCTGCTTACAGAGAACCCATCCTGCAATGTCTACTTAAGGTGGGCCCCAGCTATTGTCCCCTCCCTCTCTTGCATCCTCAATTTCCCCCTCTCTACTGATCCATTCCCACCAACATGCAAACATAAAAATAATATCTCCCAAATCCCCTTGAGCTACTGCTCCATTTCTCTGCTCCCCTATACAGCAAACCTCCTACAAAGTGGGTCTGACTTGGCTCCTTGTCCACCTGAACCCCTTATCCCCACTCCAGCTACTCTCATACTCACCATCCCACAGAAACCGCTTCTGCCAATATCACCAATAACTCAACATTACTATACCCCTTGGTCAATTCCCAGTTCTCATCACCAACCTTTTAGCAGCATCTGATCCAGTTGATCACCCCCTCTTTCTTAGACACTTTCCTCACTTTGCTTCTGGGACACAAGTTTCACTTGATTGTCCCCTCACTTCACAGGCTACAGTTGTTCTTCTCATCTCCTTTGTCATTCCCCTTTCTCCCCTGAATGGCTAAATACTGGAGAGCTCCAATGTGCAATCTTGACCCTCTCCTCTCTCTATCTCTACCTATATTCCTTTGTGAGTGATCTCATCCAGACTCAGCACTTTAAATGCCACATACATGTTGGCAACTGCTAAATTTATATCGTGAGCTAGAACCTTTTCCCCTGAATGCCAGACTCTCATATTCAACTGCCTACTCCACTTCTCCATTTAGATACTAATAGGAATCTCAAACCTATGTCCAAAAACAAAGCGACTCACCTCCCCACTATTAAAAAAAAGACAGACAAACCCTGTCACACCCAATCCCTAAGTCTTCCTCATTTTAGTCAATAGTTACTTTGTTCTTCCAGGTATTTAAGCCCAAAACCCAAAATTATTGTTGACTTCTGTCTCTTTTATTATATGTGCAGCACTTTTTAATATTCTCTATTATGCTCTCTACCATTCTCATTTCCTTCAAATAGTTTTTTTTCTTTTTAAATAATTTTTACTTTTTATTTTTAAAGGAGCTTTAGACAAATAGCTTTTTAAAGGTCATTTTATCAAAGAGACCTTCCTTAATCATTATATATATATATAAAAACCCACCCACCCTCCTGGTACTTCCTATCTTCTGTAACCTGGTTTATGTTTTATCACCATTTGACATACAATATATTCACTTATTTATTTGTTCATTGTCTCTTCAACTAAAATATAAGCTCCAAGGGAGCAAGGACTTGGTCTTTTTCTAACTCTTAATGACTGGAAGAAAGTAAATATTCAATAAGTTCTTGAATGAATGAATGAAAAAGAAAGTGTCTTAATTAGACAGGCTGCTATGGCAAATAACAAAGGGCTGGTTTAAACAATGAGAATGGGTGGGATAGAGCTTAGCTTGGTGGAGGAACATCCAGAAGGCTGGTGTGGCTGAAACAGATGAGATATTAGAAAGACTGTTAACAACTGGATTATATGGGACTTTATAAACCATGATAAGGATTTTGGATTTTATTCCCTGTATGAAGGGAAGCCATTGAAGGGTTTTAAGCAAGGCAGTCCCCAATGCCATAGAAAAAAAATTTTAAAGGCCACCGTGGCTGCTGTGTGAGTAGTGGAGGGGGTTGGTAATATGGAAACCAGAAGACAGTGCAGAGGGTATGTTGTAGTCCAGGCAGAAGAAGGAAGTGGACAGGACTTGAGTGGAAACAGCATAGTGGGAAAAGGTATAAAACATGAAGACAGTGACTGGATTTCCTTATGTTTTGAATTGGGGCGGGGGAGGGCAAAAGGAAAGAGAGGATTCAAGGACTGTCCAATTTTTGCCCTACAACCCAGAGTCCATTCAGGCAGATTTAACTGATCATATTTCCATTCAGCCCATTGAGTAAATCATCCTTTGGGCAGCCAGTGATTGAGGAGGTGGGAGAAAATGAAGGATGTCACATACAGATGAGGGAACATTTGGGAAGGGGTGAAATACTGAGTTCCGTTTTGGGAAGGTTGACTCTAAAAGGTATCTGCGGAGCTCGAGCTGGCCCAGAACTCGGGAGATGGCTCAGGACTGGCCAGATACCGTATTTCCTCTACTATATTACACACACGAGCATTTCCTCCCTACAGCCACAGGCTTAAAATCTATTTACGTCTCCGGTGATGTGAACATCCAACAAGGCAGCCTCAGTTTTCAAGGCCCCGGGGGTCCTAAGAAATACAGCAGATTCGCGAGGCGGCCCCTAGCATGATCTACGGGACACTGAAAAGATCATTTCTCTGTTCTCCTCCAGCTCTGTGAAAGGCTGTGGGTACCAACTTCCCAGGACTTCTAAACTTCTTCACCACCGTGAGCACCTCCCCGCCACGGCCCACTCCTCCTCCTCCTCCTCCTTTCCGGGAAGGAACCGTGGAGACAATAAACACCGAGGCCCCCTAGCGTCCCTCCGCGCTGCACGGCCCGGCCGGGAGCCGCCCGCCGCCCGCCGCCCGGACGCCAGGCGCAGCCCCAGCCGCGCCCCGAGCCCGGAGCGGGAGCGCTCGGCGCCTCAGCCCGCGCTGGGGGCCACCCCGCCGCCGCCCCGCGGG
>JAKSZT010054400.1:8884827-8894831 GCA_026826555.1 Tolypeutes matacus
GAGAGCTCGGCGCGAGCGTCACGCGCGAGAGCGGCCCGCGCGCCTTGCCCTCGGCACCCGCCGCCCGCAGCCTCCTCGTGCCCTCGCGCGCCAGGCCCGCGGCGCCCGGGATCCGCGGTGAGGGCTGCGCCCGGGGGGAGGGAGGCCGGGAGGCGGCCGCGGCGCCCGCCCGCCTGCCCCGCCGCAGCCGACGGGGATGGACGCGGCCATTTGGACGGCGGCCTGGGGCGGGGGAGGGGCCCGGCGCCGCCGGGAGGCGCGGGCAGGCCGGGCGCGGGCGGGGCGGGCGCGCTTCCCGCCTGGCGGAGCCCGGGAAGGCGGCGCGGGGTGGGGGCTCGGTCTTTGCCGCGGGTGGAGGCAACTTTGCGGCCGGGTTTCCCGCGGCCCCCAGGCTCTGCAGCCCCGCGAGGAGCCGGAGAGGTGGCGGCGGCCGCGCGTCCTTCCCGCCTCGGCAGCGCCGGCGGAGGTGCGAGCCTCGGGGCGGCGCCGGCACCCAGACCTCTTGCCCCCTCGCCGCCCGCAGGTCGCCAGCATGTCGTCCTCGGCGCCCGCTGCGGAGGGAGAGGGAACCCCCGGGCAGCCCGCCGCGGAGAAGGAGCCCGAGATGCCCGGCCGCGGCGAAGAAAGTGAAGAGGACGAGGAGGAGGACGACGAGGAGGAGGAGGAGGAGGAGGAAGAGAAAGGTGGGCAGGAGGTCGTGTCTGGAGCGATGGGTTTTTCAGATAAAGTTTTTTCCCCTGCAGAAGACCGCTCTTGTGCTCTTTCTCTGCTTAGAGGCGGTAACGTGCAATGATTGGCGGCAGGAGTGTGTGCAGAATTTTGTGTTGTTTTGTGTTGTGTTGTGTTGTGCAGCAGCGGGGATTTAACTCGGTGAATTCCCATTTCATGCCTGGTAGCGTTCGTGTGGACTTTGGAGTGCAAGTTGACTTCTTGGCCAGCAATCTACGTTCATAACATTTCATCATTGGACGGGAAGTTTGTCAGTCTCAGATCTTTTGAATTCAGGGCGTGTTAATCCTGAAGAAGTTTTTAATGCTAGTCCTGGAGTTTGAAATATTTTCATATTTGCTGAGCTTGAGCATTGAGCAATGCTTGGAGTCTGGGAGGGGTTTTCTTTCACTGGGAAATAGTGGTGAAAGCTGTTGCTGCCGTATCGAGAAAGTTAAATATGAGCCCAGAGCTATCTCAGTTTTGGAGCTAGTCTGGCTCGAGGCAGACTCCGACGATTATTTGACTGGAGGCATGAAACAGAAGAACCTAAGGAAGAACAGAAGAAGTAAGGAGTGGTACTGTCAGGTGCATGCCGCGCTGTGCCTTTGAGGTATATTATCTTCCTAAGACATTTCCGACCATTTAAAAATCCGTATCATAGATCTTAGCATTCTTTGATGATAGTCCGATCTAGGTTTATTTAGTGTATGCTACAACTCAGCTACACTTGGGAAGTGCCTGCACGTTGTCTTCCAAAACCCAGGTTTAATTGTCAGTTTCTTACATAGCATGAACCAGTCCATGGTTAACATCTTGTACATGCAACCTGAGTTGAGAGTATAAAGTTTGTCTGTAGTTAGTTTAAAGTGATATGTGCTCTAAGAAGGGAGTGTGCCCATATTTAAGTATAAAAAGACTTGGAACAAAAAAATTACTTTTTTATTATTTGTAATACAATAATGGGAAATGGGACTAATCAAAGACTTCCTCAGCACTTTTTCTTCCACTTCTTTGTCTTTTATCTTTTTAGGGCAGGCTTGGGATATCACAAAGATGAATTTTCTTCATACTAGGAAAAAGTATAGATGTCATGCAAAAATACTGTATGCCCAACACAGTAATGCCTGGACTGGCAATAGTTCAGAGAATCCCATATTTTGTTCTAGATGAATAAATTGTGGGTTTTTTTTAATATTATAGTTTTATTTAAAAACTATCCTTATTTTTATAGTTCTAATTTATTGATATTCTTCATTCATTTGAGGTGTTTGTGGGACAACTGAAATTGTGAAGGTTTTTATTCTATTTACCCTACCTTGTTTTACTTATTAACTCTATTACTGAGATAACACGTAAGCAAGACAGTGAAATGAATGAAGTCTGTGTGAAACAACGGGTGAGAATGACCAAACTTGACAGTGGTTTTGTGGTGGAGGGGTGGAAGAGGTGACAGAGAATGTCTAGTCAAAGATGACTCCAGGGTTTCTGTCTTGGCAGCTGGGTGGATGGTATTACCATTTGTTAAAGAAAAGAATTTGTGGCGTTGAGCAAGTTTGGAGATGATTATTACTTCAGTTTTGGATGTGTTGAGTTTAGGTGCCTAGAGGACACAAAAAGGTATCCAGTTGGCAGCCAGGTGTATTTGTCAGTTTGAAATTTTGGCCTGGAGTTAGACTGGGAAGTCTTGGCTTACAGATGGTACTCAAAGGCAAGGAAATGGTTCATGTCACTCAGGGAAAGGAACTGGAGAACGGGTTTTGTTAGAGTGCTTCCTCTTCATTTTGTATACGATTGCCAGAATATACCTGCTGGAATTCCTTTCAACTTACTCGTTCATCCTGTGCAAATCCTTACATCTCCAAAGCTTACCTGTCCTTCAAAGCCAGCTCCTGTGTCTTGATCCTTTTTCCATAACCCAAAAATAATCACTCCTTCCTCAACTCACAGAACTTTTATTTCTATCCTTCTAAAGGTGTTTTATCATCTTCTATGTTGGCGTTTCATATTTGTGTCTCATCTCCCCTAGTAGATATGCTCTTTCAAGAGATGTTCACGATCTCTTCAACCTCACTTAGTATCTGGTTACAGCTTTGTACAAAACAGCCATTCAGCTTATTGAATAGAAGGAGGACCCCCAGCAAAATATAGTGTCCTCTTATTTATCTGACTTTTGTTTCAGTCAGTAGGCAAATGATTTTAGATAAATCAAGCTTAATGTTTAAGTTTTATAGTGTATGATGTATATTTCCCAGCTTGTATTTTTTTAAGCTGTCTAAACAGACTGTAACATTTTCAGAATGATTTATGGCCATCCTTTTGCACATCGTTTATTAAATTACAAAGTAATGTCCTCCCAGTTGATGGCAGTAAATTTAGACGTGTAAAATTTTGCCCTGTCCACAGTGCCTCCAGATCCTTGTTTTTTTCTCCTGTCAGTTTACTAGATTATTGCTGTTTTGAATATATTTTTGAGTCTCTTTTTACACTCTTTCTCAGCTTGCTGTTTCTGATGTACAGCAAACTGTGAACCACAATATATAGTAAATAATGTCAAAACAAAAAGTAGGGTGGGTGAGGACCTATGTGATTTTTCACAAATATAAAGTACGTGAACTTCCATAGCAATAATTGTACTTGGATAGAAGTTTGTTTGCTGGGGGAAAAAAAAATTTTTTTTTAATTGAGTCCACTGTGAGATTACCAGGTAGGAAAAATGTTTCTCTAAATAAACTTCAATGGCACTATTAACTTGTCAGGTGTTTTCATCTCTTATGTCATTTGTTTCTCAAAACAGTGCTCAGGAGAAGAGTTAAGTATTAGGTTTCAGGAATCTTTTTACTGCACGTTTATCCAATAAAGCTAATGTATTCCTTAAGCTTTTTGTTAAGAAATATTAAATTTTCTAGAAAAGAGTCTCATCGTGGAAGGCAAGAGGGAAAAGAAAAAAGTGGAAAGGTTGACAATGCAAGTCTCTTCCTTACAAAGAGAACCATTTACAATTGCACAAGGTAAGTTTATTCTGTGTTTCTTTCATTTTAGGGTGAAAATATCTAAATATGCAGAATGATGGTTAGCAGTGTTTGGTTTGTAGTGTTGAAAAAGTAGTACTTAATGGTATAATTTTATTTAATTTGCCCTATTAGAGCAAAAATTATTTAAATTATGCTGTAAGAATAATCCTCATTTAAATTAGCTTTGTATTAACAAGCAGTGGATATTTAACTTTAATTATTCTTGTCTCTTTTTCTAGGAAAGGGGCAGAAACTTTGTGAAATAGAAAGGATACATTTCTTTCTGAGTAAAAAGAAAACGGATGAACTCAGAAATCTACACAAACTGCTTTACAACAGACCAGGCACTGTAAGACCTTTTCTGCACTTTTAACCTAGTAGCACGTTTATGTATTAAAATACTTTACAATAGAAGCATAATTTTAGTCTTGTAATTTCTGTGCTATGTAAGTGTGCATACTGAGACACATACTTGTTAATGACTTGTCAGAGGACACAGAGCTGGATATTAGCAACTAAGACAATATCCAGGGTACTTTCTTCTGTAGTTGTTTTTATTCAAAAATGAAATCTCAAAATTTGAAATCTAAATTGAGATGATTTTAGCACTCCTTAACTGTTTTAGGAGAAATTATTTTTTGTTCTGGCCGTTAAGAAAAATTACTCAGTACAGTTGTATCTCATTTTGAGCAAATATCTGATAAGTTAGGTAATGATTCCTTGCCAAAGGATTTGTTAGAGTAAATCACTGTTTTATTTACTGAGTTATTTTATTGTACACACTACTTCACTAGTCCATATACTTTTTTTTTTTTTTTACCGGGAGGTCCCAGGAATTGAACCTAGGTCCCTCCATATGGGAGACAGATGCCCAACCATTTGAGCCACATCCGTTCCCTAGTCCATATACTTTTGATTGAGGAAATTGCTTCTGGTTGTGCATGGGCAAGGCAGTGTTTAACATTGTTAGAGTAGAATGTCTGAAGCAAATAATTTATTTTCACATATGCTATCTCATTTGATCCTCACAACAGTCTAATTTATACACGTCCCATACTATTAAATGGTTTTAACTTTTTGGTGTGGTCTTTGTTCTTTAATTTTCAAAGAATAAAATCTCTGACCTCCTAATTTGGAAAATAAGAAATACAGCAACTCATGTTACTTAGGAAAGGGATGTTTATTTTAGGTAGTAACTTTCCACATTCCCTGGAATTGCCAGATATTATTTAGTTATGGTTTTATCATTACCAGTAAAAATTTCCAGATGGAAATTCATTTGTATTCAAAGTGTGATTATCAAAGAATTAAGTTTGTAGGCATTTATAATGTTAATATATATTAGTAGCAGATATATTTTCCAGTTTTGAAAAAACAAATATGTGACTTGGAAACAGGTATGAAAATAGAGGTGTTGGCTTTGAAATTTTTCTTGTGTACATTACTGGGTAATAGTATTAATAAAAAAAAAAAAACATTTTTAGGTGTCCTCATTAAAGAAGAATGTGGGTCAGTTCAGTGGCTTTCCATTTGAGAAAGGAAGTATCCAATATAAAAAGAAGGAAGAAATGTTGAAAAAGTAAGTTCTTTTTATAATTAACAAGTTTTAATGTGTCTAATTTTTTTTTTAACATTTAAATACAATTGATCATATATTTTCAGTAGATTGCTAATTCTTTGTTTTAAATGCCAAGGCCTGGCTTGTCTTCATGACTATTAACTTAGGTTGTCCTTACTTTCCAATAAATAGTGAGTGTCAAGATTATTGAAAACTTTTAATCATAGTAATTTGTTTCCTAGAAGAATGATATGCAGCTGTAAATCATTTACATAGTTAAAAATTCGAAAGGTCTAAAAGGGAATGTAGTGAAAAATCTTCCCACTTCTGTCTCATTCAGCCACTCTGATCCCCTCTTTGTAGGTACCATTTAGACTAATTTGAGGAAACTCAGTTTGATGGAAACAATATCCTTCAGCATAATGCCTGCAAGGTGATATCTTAGAGCTTCTGTTTATTAAATCTCCTGTAGTTTAAGAACTTTAATAGAGATGGTTGACTATTCATTAATTGAAATATTATCATATTAGGAATGCTGGTTGAGATGTAATATTTAGTCACCAGCCAGAAAAATGATAAAGTTCATGAATTTTATGAAACTCCTGCTTAATTTTCTAGTGAATTAGTTTATTGTACTACCTTTAAAACTTTAATTGGTTGATGGTGTTTTCAATTTATTAATAGCCATATTTGGATGTATTTGGTGCACTAGTCAAGATTATTTAGGAATATTTCTAAGATTGAGAGAAACATTGTTGCTTTTTAAAATGTATGTAACTGAGCAAACTGGATTTGATTACCTCTATATTGTAGAGAATACTTAAAAATTTTCCTAGATAATCACCCTGGTTTCTTCCATCTTCTGTTTCAGATTTAGAAATGCCATGTTGAAGAGTATCTGTGAGGTCCTCGATTTGGAAAGATCAGGTGTCAATAGTGAACTGGTGAAGCGGATCTTGAATTTTTTAATGCATCCAAAGCCTTCTGGCAAAGTGAGGATCAATTTAGTATTATTTAAGCCTCTCCACGCTTTCTTATTATGAAAGAATAATTTAGGTAGCAGTAGCAACAGTATTGCTGTCAACATTCAGACATGTCAACTATGTTCAAAGCATATGCCTTCCATTGACATACCGTCAATGATTTCATAATAGGTATACCATAGAAGGCATAGAGATGTGTTCTATCATATAAAATATAGTGATAAAAGATTAAGAAAAGTAATTATTAACTAAATTAATGTCACATGAAGCAGAAAATACAAAGTAACTATCCAAGGTTGTGTAAATCTAGAAGGCACTGGAAGGACTGATAGGTGGGATTGAGGATGAGGTGGTGGGGGTGGGGTGTGCACCCTTAACCAAGGCAGGAAAGACAAGGAGGGGCTATATTAGAACTGGATATTTTCTAGATCCTGGAGTAAGGTTATGAAAAAGTGACATAAAGAAAGCCGACTTACAGGTTTCCTAGACTGGGTTTCCAGGCTCCTCAACAGAACCCAGGAACTGGATAGAGAAGTAAAATGACCTTATAGTTTCCTATTCTTCTTAAAATTTAAATTAGATATGCCCTAATTAATAGTAGCAAATGACATCAGTGACTTAAAACATCTATTGAAGTGTTACTTGGGTGACCTTGTTACAAGTCTGTCAACTGTCAGCAAGGTTTTTCATATTCCTTGTTTTGATAGGAAAGAAAGTATGAAGAGATCTAGGGCCTTAGGAGTTGAGAGGCTCACCACCCCATGAGAGGAAAAAGCATGAAGAATAGAAGCCAGAAAATAGATCTGGGGAATTTGTTTTTGCCTGCTTTCAGTCCTAGTCATTAGCTGGACAAGGACAGATAGGCCTATTTGACATGTTCCTTTGGTCAAGCACCACAGACCCAAACAGATAAGATTTTTTGGTGTTTTGAGTTGGCTTGAACAGGAGAAATGATGAACTATTATCCCAGCTTTTACTACCAGAATACTATTACTTTTAAGGATTTCGTGTGGCAAGATGATCATTATTCCCCCAGAAGCAATTAGTCTAGCTTATACAGGATAAGTATATATTCTTCTTTTTCTCAGTGATTTTTCAGTTCTTTTGGTTTCAGGGCCCCATTACCATCTTAAAAATTAATGAGGAACCCAAAAACTTTTGTTTATATGGGTTGCCTTGATATTTTCTATATTCAGAATTAAAATTGAGAAAATTTTAATAGTAAGCCCATTACATGTTCACAAAAGTAATATTTTGTGTGAAAAATAACTAATTTCAAAAAAATTAGAAGGACAGCATTGATTTATTTTTGCAAATCTCTTTAATGACTGGCTTAAGAGAAAACAGCTCAATTCTCATTTGCTTCTGCACTTGGTCTGTTGCAACTTTATTTTGCTCAAAATATATGAAGGGAATCTAGCCTCACAGGTATGTAGTTAGAAAGACGAGGGATATTTAAAGAGCCCCTTTAGATAATTGTGGGTAATCTCCTTTTATACAACAGCAAAGGTTCACAAGTGGTAGTTTCTTAAAGGCTAGTTACACTGTGATATCTGAAACAGTGCCAGTGAACTTGGACCTTTCACCTGTGCCTGATGTGGCCATGTAACATCATTTGGAAAATATTGGTTCCCTCAATTATGCACATCTTCTAATGTTGATACATTTCATTAAGCACTGTTAAAAAATCACCTTCACTAATTTAACCACCACCTCATCAGAAACATCTTCAGCTCTTGGGAAGCTGCCAGGTTCATAGTGGTGGATGTGAATTTTTCAGAATTTTAATTTCCTCTTGAAATCTCAAAATTTTTCATTAGCAACAAATGTTATCAGTTTTCCTTGAAGGGACAGGCTCACTTTATTCATTTTTGAGACATGTCCCTAAAGTTACCAGAAACATTAATAGAATTGAATATCTTATGGTTATATTATGGAATTTTTCCTTAATGTTTCTGCTTATTACAGAAAATAAAATAATATTGGCAAAATTTAAAGAACATAGAAGATACTCATAATCTCAGAAATAAATAATAGTAATTCCTTAGTATATATCTTTTCAGATCCTTTAACTAATGGAAGTTTATTTTATGGTTTTCAATTCAGAATTTAGAAAATAATCTAAAACAGCATTTAAAAATTAAATTTAAGTGATCTGTGCTTTTAAAATAAGCATAATATAGTTAAATATGAAAGTAGTAGCAATACACTTATTTTCTGGTTCTTGGTTGATTTTTATGAGTAACGTACCCAGCATTCTTAAGAGTTTAACTTCATAGCATATTTAGAAGCATTAGGAAGAATATGTACCTGGCATACTGAAAGTGGAACCCAGAAGGTATTATGACTATACACTATATAGTTCATTCTCAGATTCAGATGTGTAATTGGTGATGGGGTTTCGTTTCTTTACGGATGGTTGTTCCCAGGCCTTTATTGGTGGGTTCCCTAAAGCAAAGAACTCTGGTAGTGACAGTTTTAGTGCTTTATTGGAATGAAATAAATACAAATCTAACTTAATATTGTCTTGATAAAATGTAAGCAACTCTGAGCTTAACACAGGTGTTTTTAGACTTCTAGTCCCATGTCAGACTCGAGAATACATATTTCTCAATATTTGTAAAAATTGTTTTTCTAGGTATTTAAAATATAAACTAAAGAGTATTAGTAGTAGAAAATTTTAGGTTAATGTGACACATGAAGGATGAATTATTCTCTGTAAAGCTGCTAAGCTTGTAAATAAAATTTCTTCAGAAAGGATCCAGAAGAAATTGAGTTGAGAAGTAGTTATTGAAAAATATTTGTTTGGGGGAGGGGGGTGGAGTATATGGGAATTCCCTATATTTTTAATGTAACTTTTTATGTAATCTAAAACTTCTTTTAAAATAAAGGGGAAAATTTTTTTGTTTTGATTTGGAAATTTAATAGCCTCATTGGTGTTATCTTTATAAATTTTATTTTGCTTAGCCTTTACCAAAATCCAAAAAAACTTCTAGCAAAGGTAGCAAAAAGGAACGGAACAGTTCTGGAATGGCAAGGAAAGCTAAGCGAACCAAATGTCCTGAAATTCTGTCAGATGAATCTAGTAGTGATGAAGATGAAAAGAAAAACAAGGCAGAGTCTTCAGATGATGAAGATAAAGAAAGCGAAGAGGAGGTAAAGTGTTTTATTCTGTCTTTTTTCCTCTTTCCATGGGAAGAAAATGTTCGGCTATGTAATAGGTACAGATAGAAAACAGTGATTCTAGGATCTGTCAGCAGTGCCATATTGGGTTTTTTAATTCTGCAGTTAAAAAAAAATAGTCAAGTACATACCTCTTTCTTTCCCTTCAGGACCTTTAAGGAGTTTTCACTTGATTGCCATGCCAGAGCATGAGAGTTGGAAAAGAGTGAGATTGGTGTAGACTGGATTCGATGTGGGCCTGGAGTTGGACCTTGGAGACTAATGTCTTCAGTGCAGGGTGGGGGTGTCTGTGTATCCTGAACAGGACCACATAGGAGCTGAGTCTTTGAGAAATATTTTATTGTATATTAATATTTTATGACAGACTTGAACCATTTTATTCTGTTTTATGTAAAAAGTAAGGAGTTTAAGGACCACCACTTTTTTCTCCACTCTGGGGATTATTTAATGAAAATAACAGCACTATAAGTTTGCTTGCTAGGTAAATTTTGTATCACTAGGAAAGCCTGTCTTTTTTTTTTTTTTTTTTTTTAATTTAACTTTATTTTGAAGTAATTT
>JAKSZT010054400.1:8894841-9037170 GCA_026826555.1 Tolypeutes matacus
TTTTTTTTTTTTTTTTTTTTTAATTTAACTTTATTTTGAAGTAATTTCAAATTTTCAGGACAGTTAAAAAAATAAAACAAAACCCATACAGAAAACTCAACATATCCCTATCCCTCGAGATACCCAGATCCACCAATTTTAACATTTTGCCACATTATTGTGTCTATCCATCTGTGTTTTCTAAACCTTTGAGAGTAGGTTGTGTATTTCATACACCTTGAACACTTAATATTTTCATGTATTTTTCCTAAGAGTTAGGATATTCATTTATGTAACCACCTTAAGAGCAGTTAGCAAGTTCAAAAAAATTAACATTGATGTAAAACTTAGTCTCTCCAAAGTTTTTCATATGTCCCAATAATATCCTTTTGGGCCTTTTCTCCTCCATTGTTAGATACAGTCCAGAATCATTAAATTACCATCGTCTCTCTAGTTGCTCTTTCTATTTTAAATTGTGGAAACAAACAATATAAACTTTCCCATCTTTACCACTCCCAAGCATATCATTCAGTGGGCTTAATCTCATTCACAATGTTGTCCTACCCTCCATTACCATCATCCATTACCAGAACTTTCCCATCACCCCAAACAGAAACTGCACAGCCATCATGCATTAACTCCCCATTCCTCTCCCCTCTTGCCAACCCTGGTAACCTGTATTCTATTGTCTAGCTCTATCAATTTGTATATTCTAGCTGTTTCCTATAAGTGGAATCATAAAATACCTGATTTTGTGTCTGCCTTACTTGACTAAACATGATATCTTCAGGGTTCTTCCATGTAATGGCATGTATCAGAATTTCATACCTTTTTACTACTGAATAATCCATTTTATGTGTATACCATGTTTTGTTTATCCATTCATCTGATGGTGGACACTTGGGTTGCTTCCACCTTTTGATTATTGTGAATAATGGTGCTGTGAACATTAGTGTACAAATACCTGTCTGAGTCCCTGCTTTCAATTCTTCTGAGTATATACCTAGAAGTGGGATGGCCAGGTCATATGGTAGCGCTATGTTTAACCTTTTGAGGAACCACCAAACTGTTTGACATGCAGCTGCACCATTTTACGACCCCACCAAAAATATGAGGGTTCCTTTTTCTCTACATCCTTGCCAGCACTTATTTTCCATTTTTTAGTAGTAGCCATTCTAGTGGGTGTGAGGTGGTATCTCATTGTGGTTTTAATTTACGTTTGCCTGATGGCTAATGATACTGAGTGTCTTTTCATGTGCTTATTGCCATTTGTATATCTTCTTTGGAGAAATATCTGTTCAAGTCCTTTGCCCATTTTTAAATTGGATTGTCTTTGTTATTGAGTTTTAGGGGTTTATGTATTTTGGGTATTAGACTCATCATAAATGGTTTGCAAGTATTTTTTCCCATTCCGTTGGTTGTTGCCATTTTCTTTTACGTTTGGAGTATTTGTAAGAGGTTGAGAATATTTAGCTTCTAAAGTGAAACTTTAGGAAGAGGAGAGATGCTGAAGCAATTAGGAAGCTTAACTTTATCCCCTTCTTAATGTGTATCTTTAATCAAGTAAATCAGGAAGAGTGGGTACAAGGAGGTAAGTTCTTACTATTGCTAATGGTGTTTGGGTAAACTTTCTTTTGTTTTGGTGTACCCCTTCAGAGGTCAGAACTTGCACTGTTAATTGGGTAATCTCCCTTATTTATGTCATTTTGATATTTTGGGCCAGATAATTGTTTTGTGGGGGGCTGTCTTAAGCAGTTTTTTTTTGCCCACTAGATGCCAGTAGCATCTCCCCTCCCAGTTGTGACAATCCAAAATGTCTTCAGTTATTTCCATATGTCCAGGGGGTGGGGTGGGGTGGGGGGAATCTTCTCCAGTTGAGCACCATCGCATTAGAGGGAATAAAGATATGGTAGAATTCTGATTTTATATGTGTGTGTTTGGTTTATGTTTGTTTTGAGGTATTTAAAATTCATGCTTGTTTTAGTGTCAGATTTTATAAAGACTTTTGTAGAGCTAAGGATAAAATACTTCACAATTTAAAAAAGACTGTTGGAAATCTAATGCATGCTTTATAAATATCTTAATATATTTTAGGCATTAAGGAAGATGAGTAATCTGAGCACTAAGGTTTTTATGGATTGGATAAAACCTTTTAGGGACAGCTGGGAGCAAAACATGTTTGTTTATATGTGTATATATAACAGTGGCAGTCTTACAGTTATAGTATTTCTCATTCAATAAATCTTTGGTTATCTACTATGTGCCATTCACTATGTTTCCTAAACCTTTTTTAAGGGCAGAGTTATAGGATAAAAAGTTGTCATGTAATATTTTTTGCACAGTGGCAATATGGTTATGAGTATGGGCTTTGGCACCTGTTTGAGTTCAAATCCTGACTCTACTTGTATTATCACTGTATAACTTAGGGCAAGTTACTTAAACTCTACACCTTAGTTTCCCATCTGTAAAATTGAGGTAACAGTAGCACCAGTCTCACTGGGTTGTTTTAAATGACTTGCTATATTAAAAGCACTTGGAACAGTGGTTGGCATAAGTGCTATGTGAATGTTAGTTAATGGCTGCTGTGGCCATTAGTATTATCATGACCTTTATCGCTATGGACATTTCTAAATCTAGGCTTCCTGTGTACCAAGGTGCAGGATAAAAAGAGAGGGTATTTTTAACTCATTTTCTTGTTTTCCAGGCTGTTATCCCCTTGTTCTAAGTAGAGTTACCTGGAGTGTGTGTGTGTAAAATTCCGATATGTAATCATCTTTTTACTAGATACTGATCACCAGTGAAACCATCCCATCAAATCCCATCAAATCAAAGCCTTACTTACCATAACTATAACTTAGGGTCCCTTGCTGGTTCAAATGAAGATCCATGGGGGGGACACACAAAAATGGTTTTGACATTAATTATATAAAATAATATAAAAGCTTTATTATAGTGTTCTATTTGAAGGATTTTTTGCAGGGGCTGATAGTGGCAGACTTCCTAAAATACAGTTCCAATGAAGTCTGGCCTGAGAATTCCTTTTCTTTTTCCCTGGCAAATTTCTCTCCAGCAAGCATAGGTATTCTTCATTGCTCTAAAGAGCCTTTCAAATTTAGGGTTATCTTCGTCAACAACTTTTTATTGCTGATTCATCTTCTCTGGAAAGCTCTAACTGCCTTTGAGAGGTAAGTGCTGAGTGGGGAGGAAGAGAATTTCTATGGGAACTTTGTTTTTTTTGTTTTTTCATTTTATGAAGCCTCAGTTAAGTGGCAGCCTTGGTAAGGATTTCTTAAACGGAGGAATCTTTGGTCATTACTGTGAAAGGACCTCTTTTTCAAGAGGCCATAAAGACTTGCACGTTGATTGGAAATGTTACCTGTAAATGGAATTTGTTTGCGGATTTTTTTTTGACAGAAAATTACTAAAAGTCTTTTAATACTATTCTGTTTATTTCCTGAAACTAACTTTTCTTTCATAAATAATAAAAGACCTCCCCATTAAGATCAGCTTCTTGTTCTATTTTAGATTCTTGGAGTAAATAGCTATGAAATTGAGAGCATTGGAGTAATCTATATTATAGTGTTGAAGTGAGAAATCTTACTTAAGCTGAAATTCAGTCCAAGGTGTACTTGTCCCTTGGCCAGTTATGTGAGATTGAATATTATTTCTTAACCTGCTTATTTTCATATTTAATTTGAGCTGTGTGGAAGAGTAGAATGTTTTAATTTATAAGTAAATTACTTTTTTTTTTTTTTTTGAGGTACCCAGGACCTCATATGTGGGAAGCCGGTGCTCAACCACTGAGCCATTGGCTCCCAGATTCATTATTTTTTAAATGTAGAATTGGCATCAGTGAAAATCCACAAACAATTGGTAGTTTTTAAAAGTCTTTTTTTTTTTTTAAGATTTTATTTATTTATTCATTTATCCCCCCCTTGCTGCTTGTGCTCGCCAGGTCAGCCAACCACGCCATGCGGGCGGGCCTGCCTTCACCAGGAGGCCCCAGGAACCGAACCCAGGGCCTCCCATATGGTAAACGGGAGCCCTACTGATTGAGCCATAGCCGCTTCCCTTTAAAAGTCTTTTAAAAGAAAATAGGTCACACTTAGCATGTTACCTAGTCATCGTTAAAAATCGTTTGAAGCTTTCTCTATCTGAAGCTCCATTTCTATGATATGCAGTGGTTCATAGTAGCTTTTTAATCCTGGCTTTCTTTGGAATTAACTCAAGTAAGATGGTGCTCTTTCTTTTATAAAACAAGCATTCTGAACTTCCTTACTAGTTTGGCTCTAGGATATATGCTATTAGGGCAGTAGAAGGAGAGCAGTTGGAAACTAGGAAGAAACTTAGAATATGAAGTTTCTTTAAAATGAAATGAGAAAGTAAGCAGGTTCAGTTATGTTTTAGGGGTTTCATTCTGAAAATCAACTGGCTTATTTATAAACAGCCCATATTGGATTAGTATCTTCAGAGGAACACTGCTAAATTGAACCAGTGAGATTAAATCATGCTGTGGCATGTTATTCACAGGTGTTAGGCCTTATGCACATAGAAATGACTGGAAAAGTTGCAGAGTACAGAAAAGAGAAGCAGAAGAGTGCCTCCCATATTGGAGAGAGGGTTTTTTTAGATCTTTAAAAAGCATACATTTATTTCCTTGTTCCTCATATCTAACACCTCTTTTTCTTCAGTTTTGTTTTTCTAGCTCACTCTTATCTCTAGAAGAGTATAAAACAAACTGGATATTCACTTTTATTGGTATTTAGGACTTATTTTAATATTCTCGTGTCAGGAATGTTTACAGCTGTAAATAATTAAAAACCTTACTAATAACGTCCAAAGAAGTTCATTTTGCTTCTATGGCAATTGGGCAACTTTAGACCAGTGCAACAGCTCAAGAAAGGTATCAAGGATTTGGGTACCTTCTCTCTTCTCGATCCACCATCTTTAACGTGTGGTTTTTAACCTCATGATTGTAAGATGATTGTTGTCCTCTGAGCATTGTATCCATGTTCCAGGCAGAGAAGAGCAAAGGGCTCACTCCTAGTAATAGTTTGGCTTTTTCTCCCAGAAAGGGGAGCCTTTTACTAGAGAGTTCTGCCTGTGTCTCATAGGCCAGAACTTTGTTACCTGGTCGTCTCTTGCTACAATGGAAGCTGAGAGAACCATTTGTTGCCTTCTTCCTTTTTTTTTTTTTTTTTTTTTTTACCGGGAGGTCCCGGGGATCGAACCCAGGTCCCTCCATATGGGAGATGGACGCCCAACCAGTTGAGCCACATCCGACCCCCGCCTTCTTCTTAGAGAGGCAGAAAAGTGCAATGGTGAGTGAGTGTGATGGTTTGAAACTATGTACGCCAGAAAATCATGTTCTTAAAGCTAATCCATGCCTGTGGGTATAAACCTATTTTAAGTAGGGCCTTTGATTAGGTTACTTCAATTAAGGTGAGGCCAAGGGTGGGTCTTAATCCTCTTACTGAAGTCCTTTATAAATGGGATGAATAGAGAGAGAGAAAGATAAAGTCACAGAAGCAAGAAGATGAAAACAGCAAAACCTCCAAGAGAAGGGAGAGACCAGGAGATGCCTGCATGTGAGAGAGGAGTCCAGTATCGCTGGCAGCCAGTCTTCAGGAAGAAAGCATCATCTTGATGATGCCTAGATATGGACATTTTCATGGCTTCAAAACTGTAAACTTGTAAGCTAATAAATTCCCATAGTTAAAGCCAAAACATTTTATGGTATCTGCTTTCAGCGGCAAAGCAAACGAAAACAGATTTTGGTATCAGTGGAGTGGGGTCCTGCTATTGCAAATACCAGAAATATTACAAAGGCTTTGTAATTGGGTAATGAGTAGAACCTGGAAGATCTATGAGGCCTTGATAAAAAAGGCTTAGATTGCTTGAAGAGACTGCTGGTAGAAATATGGATGTTGAAGATATTTTCAATGAGGCCTTAGATAGAAATGATGAATGTGTCATTGCAAACTAGAAGAAAGGTGACCCTTATTTTAAAGTGGCAGAGAATTTGACAAACTTGAGTCCTGATGTCAGATGGAAGGCAGAAAGTGACGAGCTTGGATAGTTTGCTAAGATTTCCAAACAAACTGTGGAAAGTGCTGCCTGGTTTCTCCTTGCAGCTTAACTTGTGAAAGCAAAGGGATAAGCTGAGTCCTGAACTCGTGGGCACAAAGAAACCAGAAATTGATGGTTTGGAAAATTCTGAGCTTCCAGAAAGCAGGTCCCCAGAGTGTGCTCTGTGTGACATTTAACTGAACATGGAACCAGTCAGCCATTTCAGTGCAAGTCAGGATTGAAGTGCAGTTATCCAGAAAGTATTTGTGGAAAGTTCTGTTGTCTGATGGTTTGGATCCATGTGTAGTACATGCAAAACCGACAACTTTTTTGTGAGATCTGTATGAACAGAACCTCTGCCAGCCTGGAATAAAAGGGACAGATTGAAGGAAAAATGACTTCAAAGGGAGAACCATGGAAGCTGCGGTCTGGACTGAAGACATCTTCTCAGGCCAAGAGAATGGACCCACCCATGTATGTGGAAAGATTGAGTATGCCTCAGTGCATGGAGAGGGTGGGCCCTCTGCCCCATTGTTCAGAAAGAATATTCCACCCTGGTGTTCTCAGATGTCTGGGGGCTGTGGAGAATTTGGGTGCCACTGCCGTGTTTGGCAAGGGTACAGCTTAGAAGTCTGGCCGCCACCCCGATGCTTGAAGATGTTAGAGCCTTCATGCCATTGTTCGGTTGAGCATGGCCACTGCACAAGCACTTGCATAGGGTGGGGCTAACACTTCATCAGGCCCCTAGGAGAAAATGTCCCTCCATAGGTGACTCTCAGACTTAATCTAATGGCGTATGCCCTGCAGGGTTTTGAAATTGATTGGGACCTGTGACCACTACTTTCCTTTCAGTTTCTCCCATTGGGAATGGGGATGTTTAGCCTATGACTGTCCCTCCATTGTACATTGGAAGCAGATAAGTTGTTCTCTAGGTTTCACAGGTCCACAGCTAGAGTGGAATTGTGCCCCAGGACTGACCACATCAATAACAGATTTTGATGAGACTTTGTACTTAGCATTGTTAAAGTTTTTGGGATATTGTTATGGAATGAATAGATTTGCATATGGAAAGAACATATCTTTTTCGAGGCCAGAGGGTGGAGTGTGGTCCTGTATGTACCCCAGAAAATCATGTTCTTAAAGCTAATCCATTCCTGTGAGTGATTCTACTGTAAGGAGGACCTTTGATGAGGTTACTTCACTTAAGGCGTGGCCCAGGGTGGTCTTAATCCTCTTACTGGAGTCCTTTATAAATGGGATAAATAGAGAGAGAGGGATGAATACACAGAGAGCGAGCCACGGAAACAATGAAACCTGGAAGAGAAGGGAGAGACCAGCAGACCGTTGCCTTGTGCCTTGCCATGTGACAGAGGAGTCCAGGATCGCTGGCAGCCAGTCTTCAGGAAGAAAGCATCATCTTGATGATGCCTAGATAGGGACATTTTTATGGCTTCAAAACTGTAAACTTGTAAGCTAATAAACTCCCATAGTTAAAGCCAGAGCATTTTACGATACCTGCTTTTGACAGCAAAGCAAACTAAAACAGCCATCCTACAGGGTTTCCCAAATTAGAGAAACTTAATTTTTGGTAAACTATGTATTTGGACCATTCGAGTGATTATGTAGTGGTGTTGAGTGACATGTGAAAGTTTTATTGGCCCTATAATTAACGTTTAAAAAAAATAAGAATTCCCCCATCTCATCATTTGATGAGAAGGGATCATGAAACCCTGTGAACCATGTAAACATTTTGACCTTTTGTTGGAAGGCAAAGTTGAGAATAATCACTGTGATAAAATCCATTTAAACTTAAACTTGTTTTCATAATCTTTTGAAAACTATAAATGAGGCTTGCCACATTCTTTTACTCTTGGCATTCTGAGTTTTTTCAGCCAAGTTGTTAAAAGAATAGTGTGTTTTAAGCTAATTTTTATTTTGTTCATCTGTTCACCCAGTACTACCTTTCTGCTCTGCGGACAGGATTCTGGCTCTGTGACAGGCGTCTTTTTTGGAGACCCTCCTTCAAGAGCCCTGCTGCCTATAAAAGATAGGTAAGCCTTATTCTCCCAAGATTTTTTTTTTTTTTTGCCTTCCTTCAAAAAGTGCTCTGTCATTCTTCTGATTCTATACCTTCACGGTTATCAGAGACATGGAAAACTCCCTTAAAATCTTTGAAATTCATTTTATTAACCCTTTACAAATTTGGATTATAGTTGTATTATCTGAAATTGTGGCAGCTAACAATTTTTACCTGTTCTCCTTTAGCACCATAAAAATACCCATAATACTTGATTGTCCTGATTGAACCACTTGGCAGCATATTCAAAAAGAGCAAGCCAGAATCTTTCAAAATAAATCCAGTTTATTTAACATGACTTCTAATACAGGGATTTGGATGTTTGTTGGTCCAGTCATATCTGCCAGAATATAATGAAATAAGCATATTTTATCATGGTTAGTTAACACAGGTGTTATTAAGTCTAGCTTATTCCTTTTGTAATTTCCCTTTTATGTATGTGCCTTGCTTTTAAAGAAAACTTATAAACTTCATATTATTGGTGGAAATCAAGTTACCGAAGGAAATTGCATTTGCATAATGAAAGAATTTCTCACTTTACAAAAGGAAGGTCTGGTAATAGTAATACTAACACTTGTTTCCTGTGTGCCAGGCACCATTAAAAGTACTTTCTTGTGTTAAAGTATTTATTCCCCATAAAACCTTAGGTATTATTATTTCCCTCATTTTGCAGAGGAGAGATGAGCTGGAATATGACACCAGGCAGCCTGCCCCATGAGCTTACACTCTTTAACTATCAGGATACATTTTTTTGTAGTGCTTGGGAACAGCATGTTGCAATCTTTTAAAAATGTTAATAGAAAACAATAGGCTCTGGACCTAGAAATTGTCCATTTAGAAAAACTGTAGACCACCACCCCTTCTAGAAGTTGATGTGAAATATAGAAAGATACTTAGGATTAATTCTTTACGTGTTTGTCCAGGTATAACATTTATTTGAGATGGCTTGATTAGCCTTTATTTATTAATGCAAATTTGAGTGTTTTGTCAAACTACTCCTCCCAGTGTGCAGGTTTTAAAATGGTGCCATATTATGTGTGCCTTCTAATATTTTTATGACAGCCTTATGCCCTGGCCCTAAAGAATTGGAAGTATTTAAATTTTAATTTATTTTAAATTAGAGTTTAAATTTAACTTAATATAATTTTAATTTGATAATTTAAGTGGGGATTAAGTAATAATGCTTCTAAGGTTGTTATCTCTTTCTCACTTTCCTCGGCCCTTTTAATAATAACTTGGTTTTTATTTAATCTAATTCTAATTTGATCATTTAAGTGGGGATCAAATAATAATGCTTCTAACGTTATCCCTTCCTCACCTTCCTCAGCCCTTTTATTAATAACCTGGTTTGTAAAGTATTTGAATGACCTACAGGTTTAGATTTTATTTATTTTAACCTTAGATTAAAAAGTGATATATAATAGTGATTATTTTATTCTGTGTAGTAAGTACATCAGTACTTTTGCATGAACCTTCAGTATTCCTTTCAGAGTCTAGTGTAGTTCTGTGAACAAGGTAGATACTTAATATATGTAAAAGTTTACATTAGTCGTAGAAAACTGATGAAACCTTGATGCCTGTCCAGCAACCTCTACTATCTGGAACTCCTTGAGAATTAAGAAATAAGTAAAAAATGACCTCTAAATAGCAAAAATCCCTAGTAAATCTCAAGCACTGTACTTTTAGACATATGTCAGCCCCCTGGCACCTTAAACTCATTTTCAGTAGCAGTTGCATGAGATAAGTCTGTGTTATTGGGATGGCGAATGGCTATATGTATGGTGATGGTGCTGCAAGAGAAAAGACAATGAACTAAAATCCAGTGAACTGCCCTTAGAAGCAGCCTGAACCCACTTAACATTTGGAACAGGTGTTCTATACCCTTTAATCTTCTTTAAGGGCAGGTTCAACACAATGCCTCTGTCCATTAAAAAGGGTGAGCTATGATGATAATACTCAAATCAAAAGAGGGTAAGACATTTGGAAGAACATTCTATCAAAAGTGATTTGCACACAACATTGTGTGAATATAATTAGTGCCCCTGAATTTATATGCTTGGGAGATGGGAAGTTTTAGGTTTTACATGTGATGGCAATTAAAAAGAGATAATGACAATTAAATGCAATAGATAATCCTGGACTGGATCTAATAATGGGAGAAGAAAGGGCCCAAAAAGACATTACTGGGGCAGTTGAAAAAATTGGAATACAGACTCTATGCTTTGTTATCAGTGTTAAATTTCTTGAACTTGATGGCTGGACTTAAGATGGTTACATAATCAAGTGTCCTTGTTCTCAGGAAATGTATGTGGAAGTATTAAGTGTTAGTGAGGCATAATGTATGCATCCTACTCTCATGTTTAGAAAATAGGGAAACATGGACAACTGATTGATAGATAATTAGAATGATATGACAAATGTGGCAAAATCCTAATAGTAGGTCAATTTAGATGGTTATGTTTGAGTTCATTGTATTGTTTATTATGTTTGCAGCTTTGCTGTAAGCTTGAAATTCTTTTTTTTTTTTAAGTAAATGTTTTTATTTTTAATTTTTATTAACTTTATTCAAATTCACAAAATAACAGAAAAAGGCAGCTCAACAAGTTTATGGTAACATTACTACTAAAAGTTCTTTTTCAGGCACTTGTATCTCATCTAATTCCAACTGCTAACTCAAGTTGTACCTCTAGTGTTCAGAAAGATATATAGATGAACACAGATTAGTTAAATAACATACTCAAGGTCTCATTAATGAAAAAAAAATGAAGAGAAAAAAAAAGTTTAATTGTATTCATAGCTCCCAAAACCAAGCCCCATTTTTTTTTTAACCTTTAGAATTAATATAGTACCAACTTTTCTTTTGCTACAAAACATTGCAGTGTTGTTGTTGAGTCCGTAAATTACATTGGTTACAATTTCCCATGTATTACCACATTCTTAATAGCCTGTAGTAGAACATTCCTGTATATGATTAACCACAATCTTCATCTACTTCCAAAACCATTGTTATACATTCCCAATTTTATCCTCCAGCTGTCCTGCAACTAACATTACTCTTCCTTGACTACTTGATTCAGCCATAATCACATCCGTTTGTTTTACCAGTTATGAACACAGGTTCTAGAGTCATACAGACCTGTATTCAAATCCCACTGTTTTATTAGTTATAATAATACATAATAGTTTGTTTTATTAGTTATTAGTGGACAAGTTAAACTCATTAAGCTTCAGTTTCCTCATTTAGTCATAAATATTTTTATTGAACTACTGTGTTCCAGGCACAATTTTAGGAGTTGGGGATACATCAGTGAACACAGGTGGGGGGAAAAAAATCCCTGTCCTCATGGGACATGCATTCTAGGTGGGAAAAGTGGATGATAAATGATAGGATAATAACAGCATCTATATTTTAGGATTTTTTTTTTTTTTTCCCCAGGATTAAGCAAGGTCATGTATATAAAATTTTCTATCTGTAGTGCAAAATAATTGTGGGCATTTATTATTTTTAGTGAGTGATCTTGATGTCTCTTGCCTGGTTTTGTGTTGGGAGAAAATTAAGTTTGTTGAGCTTACTAGTCTTCTCTTAAAAATTGATAATTATTATTTTTAATTGGTGATTTCAGAAACATTAATTTTCTCTAATACTGCTGAGGGGATGGGAGAAGTAGAGGGATGGCCGTGAATCTCATCAATACATGTGCTTTGCTTTCCTTTCCAACAGCCACCGAAAAAGTCATCTAAAAGAGAAAAGCCTAAACAGAAAGCCACTCCTAAAAGTAAAAAGTCTGTGAAAAGTGCAAATGTTAAGAAGGCAGATAGCAGCACCACCAAGAAGAATCAAAACAGTGCCAAAAAAGGTATGTTAGAAATGAAACATTATCAGCAATTTTAAAAATAGTACTTATAAATACATGTTGTAGCATAATATTTAAGTGTGTGTGGAAAAAAAAATAGGTAAACTGCAAAGAACATTAGGAGGGAAAGTTGTATACTAGTTTTTTTATAGCCTATAATTTTTCAAAGTTAACAGAAATTTCAATGCATGTTTTTATAGATAACCTATAGAGTGGTGACTTCTAATCTTTTTGGATCTGTTACCCCTTTGAGAATCTGAAGAAAACTTATAGGATTCTTCCCAATCTGTCTTGAATAATAATTGCCTTTCTTGTCCAAGAAAAGTTTGTATTCGCCTGTAATAAAATATCTTTTAGAAAGTGAATCTGAGGATAGTTCAGATGATGAACCTTTAATTAAAAAATTGAAGAAACCGCCTACAGACGAAGAGTTAAAGGAAACAGTGAAGAAATTATTGGCCAATGCTAATTTGGAGGAAGTCACAATGAAGCAGATTTGCAAAGAGGTAATTTGAATATATAACTAGAACATTTTGCTTTTATTTGAAAATTTCTTTCACCTGTCCCTTAATTTAAAGCTAGATCCTTGTGTGCATTCATTCATTGTATATTTATTGAACTCCTGTTACATGTCAGGCACTCTCACAGGTAGGTGTTGGGGATAACACATTAATACAAACTTTTGTGAAGTTCTTCTAAAATAAAATGTTCTAGCCTGGAATATGGTTTGATAGAGAGTCTACATTCTAGATCAAAATTGAGAAATTTTGTAGTCTAGTTTCTTACAGTAAAATAAAATGAAAATTTGTAACGTGTACCACAGGCAAACTATTCTATACTTTTTTAGAACATCAGCTTGTTTACTCATTCAGCATTTATTAAGCATCTACTACATATAAGATGCTGGGCTAAATGTTAGCGGTAGAGCCAGAGAAGCCATTGCATGGCTTTAGGGGACTTAATAGTTTAGAGGGATAGAAAGAGACAAGTATGTCTTTAATTAGAGCACAGTACGTGAGGGCTGTGTTAGAAGAGTGCAGGAGGTGCTATTGCACCACAGACCAAAACGTTCCTACCTGGGACTGGGAGGAGGGGTTGGGGAATCTGGAAAATTGTCTTGGAGGAGATCTTAAGTTGAATTCTTAGATAATTGAGCATCGGCTATTCCAACCTGTTGAGAAACATTGAGCCATTCACAGAAATATTGACTGAGGAATAGTAATTATTTAATATAGCTGAAGACTAGTGTCGGGAGTAAGTCTTTACAGAAGATAGGAGATAATACTCAAGAGTTGTGCAGATCTTAAATGCCTTATTACGGAGTTTGGCTTGCTTCCTGAAAATAATGGGAAATTGGGAAGCTGGGTAGAACATTGAGAGACACCTGGCAGGGACATAACACAATGAGAAGTTTCTTTTTATTTAAATCATCCTAGAAACATGAAGAGGGATGAATTGGAAAAGGATGAGGCGAGAGAGGCAGGAAACCTGGTTTGTGCCATGATCAGATTGACAGGGCCATCATACTCCGAGCCATACCCATAGGCAGGGGGTCCTGGTCAGAGTTCACGTCACTCTGTGTGTAAGGGCTTGGGTGTCATTAATCGTGATGGGCAATAGGCTTTTGAGTCTCACTGAGGAAAAACCGAGTTTTGTTTGACGTTTTGAGATGGCATGCTTGGAACATCCAAGTGGGGGAAATTTGGACATTGTAATTCTCCAGTTTGAGAGAGAAACCTAGAGTAGGATATTTGCTACAAGTTGAAACCAGGAATGTAGATATGGTGGCCCAGGGAAAAAGACACTGGATGAGGCAAGCAAATGATAGCGCATTAGAGACCACTGACATCAAAGAGTTGAGAAGTAATTTCTACAAACCAGGAGAAATTGTAGGGTCAAAGTAGTGATAGAAAAGCTGCAGAAAATGGTGTCGTGAAAGCCGAGAGAAGAGACAGTCTCAAGAACAGGGATTCAAAGAACACAAGGCAGGGAACCCATCCAGGAAACTGAGCAAAGGACATGGAAGGCAATTCACAGGAAAAATATAAAAGACCTGTCTGTATGAAAACAAACTCATCTTTCCCTACTAATCAGGAAGATACAAATTAAAAGGAAATATTTTTGCTTATTCACAAAAATTGCAGATTGACAGTTTTCATTGTTGGCAGGGCTATACAGAAAGGGGTACTTTCATATACTTCACTAAGTTGTAACAGTTTCTTTTGAGAACAATTTGGTAGTATCTTAAAATTTAAATTGCAGATACCCTTTAACCTAGCAGTTCCATTTCTATGTCTGAATCCTAAAGACATAGTCACATCTACACAGGGATCATTACAATAATGTTCAGCATGTCTGTAATCTTGAAATATCAGAAACTACTTAAATGGCCATCAAAAGGGAAATGGTTAAACTATGGTACATTCGTGTGTTTGGAATATTAAGTAAACAGTTCAAAAGAACATGGAAAAATCTTTCAGGTATTGTTAAATTAAAAAAAAAAAACAGTATTACTACTTGTATAAATACAGAAAAACTATATTACCATTTGTGTGTGTGTGTAATTCATTTTATAAAGATCTGGAAGACTGATAAATGGTTTCCTTTGAGAAGGGAAATAAGGGCCTGAGGAAGGGTCAGGGGAGGGGTGGCACTAATCAAAAGGAGACCAGTTCTGTCCCTTTGACTGATTGAGAATGCATTTATGTAGCTTACTACAGGGATTAATAGTAACATGGTGGGAAGCGGCTGTGGCTCAATCAGTAGGGCTCCCGTTTACCATATGGGAGGCCCCGGGTTCGGTTCCTGGGGCCTCCTGGTGAAGGCAGGCCCGCCCGCGTGGCGTGGTTAGCTGACCCAGTGAGCACAAGCAGCAAGGGGGGGATAAATGTATAAATAAATAAAATCTTAAAAAAAAAAAAAAGTAACATGGTAAGCTCTGGCAAGAATGATTTGGGTTTCTTTTGGACTCGGCAATTAGGAGATGGCTGTTCATACAATTTTGAGGGGTGGTTAAAGCAACGGTTATTTATTTACCCTTGGATTGAAAATTAATGGTGAGAATAATGAATTAAGTCTTCTGTTTCAAGTGGTTTGCTTTACAAATTTAACAATAGTTAGACAAGGGAATATATATAGGTTGATGAGAAAACATGTTTTAAAAGGGTCAGGGGAATTAATACCAAGCACCAGCCAGCAAGACATTTGGAAAAAGACCTTGACTAAAAGGGGGAAACATCAAATACAAGAGGTTTTATGGCAAAGAGATTTCAAAATGAGCTGGGAGGTCATTGCAGAGTTTACACTTGTATATCTCAGGGAGGTCCAACTGCCACTGTGAACAAAGCTCAAATAGGGGTGCTCCTGTGGGCTCTAGAGCCATCTGGACACTATAGGCGGGGCACACAACCCCTTGAAATATATGACAACCTGTTTCCCCAGTGTAACAGAGTTAGATTCATTTATAATTTCCCTACACATGGTTCTTCTACCCCTTTTATTTGAGCCTATAATTAGCACTATACCCATTAAATAGCTGTCCCGGCGACAAATCTTTGGTCTGTTCATATGCCTGTTGAACCCTGAATCTCAGCAGAGTTGCAGCCAACACCTACTCTCCAGATCACCGCACTCACCCAGGACGACTAACAAAATGATGCTGGACAACCCCCACCCCAAAAAACAGTATCTACAACTGCAAGCAAAACAGTTCCTTCCATCTGCCCCATAAGATCTAAGCCCCAATCTGAGGCAGAGTGGGCATCACCATCCCCAAATCCTCAAGGTTGAGGAATGAACAAACATAAGGGGGGAATGCAACCAGGAGCAAAGTAACCTTATTAATATTGTAGTGATGGAAGAACCTGTAACATTGATATAACGATAGCGGTTTTAACAAATGTACCACACAATTGTAAGATGTTATTAATGTGGAAAGAGGGGAGGGGAGGGGGAGGGGTGGGGTATACGGGAAACCCTTATACTTTCGATGTAACTTCTATAAGCTAGAACCTCTTTTAAAATGAAGTTTATTATAGTGAAAAATAATAAAAGGGTCAGGGGAGAGAAAGCATGTGTTCTGCTAAGGAAAGGACAGTTGAAGATACAGGAGTGTTGAGGGATGAGTTCCTAAGGAGGTAAAGGAAATAGGAGAGGTTGTATCCAGATACAAATAAACTGGAGGAGAAAGAGGTATGTCAGAAAGTTGATGGAATTTATGTTTCTTGGTTGAGTGTGGGATGCTTGAGTAAAGGGATGAAATTGCCATTGACTGGAATGAAAGGGGGGCCCTGACTAGAGATTTGGGGTTGTCAGGAAGGCTTTCAAGTTGAGTACCATGAACTTATAATGGAACCAATCTTTACAAAGTTCTTGTATTTTCCCACAGCAATCTCTAGGCTGGGCTTTACCACAGAAAAGTTGGTAGACCAGTGGATTAGGTTTTTCAGGGAAAGGACAAGGGGCAAAAAAATAGAGAGTAATTTAAATGATCCACTGCATTTGCATTGGTTGGAAAAGTCTGGTCCACGGGCCAAGTTTGTCTCACCACCTGTTTATGTAAAGATTTGTTGTAACACAACCATACCCATTCATTTAAGTATTGTCTGTGGTGGCTTTTGCTACAATGGCAGAGGTTGGGTAGTTATGACAGAAGCCGTGTGGCCCACAAAGCTAAATTTATTTACTAACTGGCCATTTAAGGAAAGTTTGCTGACTCTGAACTATAGGGTAGGAGTGAAGCCAGCAGGGTGCTTAAAGAAAAGTGAGCATACAAGAATCAGCCAGAAGTCATTGTCAAGTCAAACAGAAGGTATAATGGGGTGAAGAAAGTTAACAAAATTTCAGAAATAGAGGACTCCCGAGACTACCTGGATCTTAGCGATGTGTAGTTTGGGTAGGGCATTGAGCAGTGTTTGTTGGAGTTCAAAGTTGAGGAATCCAAAGTGTAGAGTACTGGATGAGGTAACAAAAAGCAAGAGGATATCTAAAAAATACCTAAGAAAACCTGCCAATATAAAGAACTTAGCCCACTTAACTAAGGTCTATCCATGTTTTCCTCACCATGTTCATTGTTAATTCAACTGACAACTCTTAGTTTGTAAGGCTTGCAAGCTAGTTTATTTTCTGTTCTGTATTCGGTATTAAGACTACTCATTGCTGTAGAATTCTGTATGATGAACTAGATTACTATTTGATTTGGATATAACAGATGTTTCATCCAAGGATAAGGATATTATTGGATTTTTAAGTCTACTTGTAACATTGTTTTTCCCTGTTCACTATAGGTGTATGAAAACTATCCTGCTTATGATTTAACTGAAAGAAAGGAATTCATAAAAACAACTGTTAAAGAGGTAAATATTTCTGTCTTCTCGGTTTGCTCATTTCGGACATGACAGAAGAAATTATGTAAAACACTGCATATTTTTCAAAATCTTCATGTCATTTGATCTTCTTCCTTCAGGTAGATAGGAAAAGAGATTTCTTTTCCATTTTAGAGCTTAAAAAGTAAAGTCTGAACAGTTAGTGACAAAACCTGAACTCAGATTAAGCTACAGGTTCATAGTGTATGTGGGCAGCCTGGCTTCTCAAGCAGCTCCCACACCTGGGTCAAGGCCAGGGAAGGTAAGTTTTGTATTGATCCCCACTAATTTCCCACAGGTCAAAGGAAAATAGTTTTTTAAAAAATTAAGTAAGGTTTTATAATTCATATGTACTTAATATATATTGGGTATGGGAAAATAATGTTTTTCTTTCATTACAGCTAATTTCTTGAGATAGAGGTTAGAAACAGATGACTTGTTCCCATGGATTTGAAGATCTGATTTATACCATTATACCAGCAAAGAGAATGTATTTCCTTTTCTAAATCCTTGTTAAGCATTGTATTGATAGAACTTTACTGCTGATCTTTGGATCTTAAGTGTTATATAAATTTGAGTTTGCCATTTTAAATTGCATTTTTATGCAGTTTTTAGTTTATAAAATCTTGCATGGCGGTAATTCTTTGCTTTTATAGTTGTATTTTGTACATTTTGGATTTCTTTATATAAGGTCATAGATTCTTGAACTGTGGTTTTTGTTTTTTTTTTAGTGTGCTTAATATTAGCTTGCTTAAAAACATACTTTTAATCAAGTAGAACAAAGCTATTAGAACCAGCATCTCAACATGCAGACTATTGCAGTATTTAGTATATGAAATATTTTGAATACACATCTTCTGTCTGAAAACACAGTGGCAGTGTGTTCATCATATGAAACATATACAAGCTACAGCTCTCCAGATGGCTAAATCTGAATTTTTCTCTTGCATGTGTGTCAGATTGTCAGCATGACAAAAGTGACAGATGTTATTTTTGTATTTTTAAAAACAAATTTGTTGTATATAAAGTTTTTTTATTTCTTTTGTGCAGATCAATTTTTAAATTCATATAGGTAGGTATCTTTCCAGTTACAAACTATGAAATGTCAGTGTTCAGCCAGATGGTATGACGAAGCAGTGAAAAGTCAAAATGCAGTAAAGGTAACTGAAGGAACAGATAGTTCTGCTTTGCCTTGAAAGTGTCATAAATTTGTAGTTTTAGTGTTAACTCTGCAAAAGTATCTAGGTACATTTTATAGTAAGGACAGACCAAAATCAAAATGATTTCAAAAACTTGGGAAATTTTTACTGTTTGGCTTATAGTAAATGAACTGATTTTTATTAACTGCTTTTGCCCATATAAAATGCTGATATTTATAGGAAACCTGGCCACCTTCATAATTATGATAAAAGTATCAGGTGAAATACCAAAAGATACTGTGCAGGCAGCAGTGGATTTCTCTGACAGTGTTTCTCAGAAGTGATAACACTTATTTTCACATTAAAGAAATTTGATGTATTTGTGGAATCAGGGCTATTGGGTTTTAAATTTTGGCCAGTCGGGATTCTAGGTAATCAACCACTCCTGAATGAGACTAATATTTTCTTTTATATTGACTATCTTAATCAGTTTAAGTAATCTATCTATGAATTTTAAAATAAAACATGCTTATGAGAAGATTGGACCTTTGATGTATTAAATTGAGTTTAAAAATATCAAACAGAAATATGTAAAAATATATATTAAATGTTAAGTACTTTCACAGGTTTGGCTTGTTTCCTGATAAAGTTACTAAGACATTAGGGAAAGTGATACTTCATACAAATGAATGGAATAAACAACTAAATGAGGCCTCAGAATTGGCCTTTGATTTTAAATATTTGTTGCTATAAACCTTGTCAATAAAAATAAATCAATTATGTTCTAGTCACTTGCATTTGATGTCTTATTTAAACCAATTATGCAAAATTTTCCAATTAATCAAGTCTGATAATTGCTTATTTTATAACCATACATTAATTGGGCTTTGGAAGTAGAGGGGATTCAGTTGGTGTGTGTGTGTGTGTGTCACCTCTTGGTGATGGTAAACCCATTTAATATGTTTGTGTTACTACAGTGCACCAAATATATATTTGGAAAACAAGTGTTTATTAAGCAATTTTACACAACCAGCTGTTCATGCTCTTCATTTAAAACAGTGATAAATGTGTGTATTCACCATTATTCAGTTACAAAAAATCTTCATACAACATTGAAAAACATACTCAAAGTAACAAGAATAATAGTACCGTGGTTCCTTAAAGAACAAAGTGTCAAAAGAAGTGTGTGTCACTTGAGACAGGAAATGAGGTGTGTTTTGTTTTTTGTTTTTAAGTACACATTTACCATACTTTAAGTAGGTTTCCGCCCCCCCCCTAGTTTGCCTGTAACTCAGTACAGGTTTAAGTGCCAGAGACTAAAGTAATAATTTACTGTGAACCATTTTAAACTTAACATGATATTTTGCATTTATCACTTAACATGCTCTTCTTTAAACATTATAATACCTTATGCTTTAAAGCAGAATACTTCCCAGTCAGAACCAATGAGACTCATCAGATAACCTATAAATATCAATGTTTTCCTATTAACTTTGAAACTAAATTGAAAGCTATTTGCTTTCTTTTGTATGTATCATAATTTTGGTGGAGGAGTAGGGCATCTAACCTGTCTAAAATTCACTGCACATGGTTGGCATAAAATACTATTTCTACATATAACTGGCTTGTTTTACATTTTAAAGTCATTTTTTGAGGTCTTTTTTTAAAGTAAAACAATACAATTGAAAGAACTGTTTAAAGACTTTAAACAAAAGCACTTAAGTTACCCATATTTCTAGCCTGTAAATTGAAGTATCTTCCAGGTTTCCTGGCAAAGTAAGCATCCTGAAATCCCTGAAACTTTAGTTTAAATGACATATTAAACAATTTTTTTTGTCATGAGTGAAAAAAAAAAGGAGAAAAACCAAATGTTTGCCATGTTCTCAGGCTTTCAAGATATGGCTTATAAAATTTGTAACATTTGCCAGGATCTGCAGTTTTCCTGTGGACCTGCCTATGGAATACTGTAAAGATAATTCCGGGAAAAAAAGAAAAAAAAATTCCCAAAGATTGAGTATTGTTTTAAAAAGAGGGAAGTGGGGAGAGGTTTTTGTTAAATCCTGACAAGATCTTTTTACCTAGTGGTTGTCAAAGTGAAGGATTTTAAAGTGCCACCCACTCAAATTTGGCTTTAAGAAAAATTAGCCGTATTCTGTATCTACAGTGTGAAGACTACACTAGCCCAGACCACACTATCTCTACACCATTGTTTAAGGGATTGAAAATTTTGTTTGCCAATGAGTGCACAAATCGAAAATGTTTTATCACAAAAGCTACCTAAATTTAAATTCCTTTTGAATATCCAATGGGAAGAAATATGTACAATACAAAATGGCTTCAATTTTACCTTCAACTGAAGTGACTTGTACTGTATCAAAAAAAAAAAAAAAAGATTATCTAAATTTTAAGTAAAAGCTCAATATTGGAGCTGTATGAAAATCTTAAGGCTCATTGGTAAAGATACTGATGAATTGTCATAGAAGAAAAACACATGGCTCTATCTAGTTTCTTGATGATTCCTGCTTGCTTGACCTGATTTCTCAATGTGTGAAACTTAGCCAAACAAAATATCAAACCTAAAAGGGACTCTCCAACCACGGGGAAAAAATATGTAAGGTCTTAAATTAAGGTTATTCTGCCTTGATCTTTGGAAATCCAGAAGACTTTTAGCACTAGTCAGACCTGTTAGATGGAAAATGCAATGAAATATAAGTGCTTTCAAAGATTCTTGGGGCTAGTGCTTTCAGAGGTGAAATGTGTTTATATTACCTTTGAAACATTTCAGTTTTGCTATCCAGAGAGCTCTCATTTGTTTAAAGAAACTGAGGTTAACATGTACTTCAAACTTTCCCATTTGGGATTCAGAAGAAATCTGGATCCAAATAAATTGCATTTAAAATGCTGCAATCTTGCTTGCTTCTCGAACACCACTCAAATATGCCCCTGTAACAGTTTGTGGAAAATGTCTGTTTGTTGCCTGCAAAAAATAATTACATAATTTGAGATCATGTAGAAAGAATTCAGATAATAATCAGAAGGTAATATTAGCTTACATTTTCTCCGATCCTCCTTAAAGATTGGTGCCATTCCTGTGTGCTCATATTAACCCCTTAAACTCACCCATGGTAGCACTTGAACTTTTCTGATTTTGCCATGCTTTGTCAAACTCATTCATTCTACTATTCACCACTCCTGCCAAGTACCATCTGACAGTCATGAAAGTATTAAATACTGATATATGCAGGTACTGAAGCTGAGAACAATGAGTCAGACACAGTCCCTCCTACTGGTCAAGTCATCTAGCAGTTAAAACCAGCAATGAGTGAATCACAGTTCACCCAGCATGAGAGTTTTGCTAGAATAAAAGGATAAAGAGTTATGAAAAAGATAGACCATTGACCTTATTTTCAACAAAAAGGTTTTTTAAAAGGTGAAGGCTATTGGACTGGAAGGAAATAAAAAGGATTGTCAATGATGGGGGAATCTCATTTTCAAGGAATGGTTTTACTGCTTCTATAGTGGGAATAGAATAAGCAAACCAAAAGGACAGGAAAGTAGGAGGCTCAAATGAGTGATTACAAAGTAATAATGACAAGGTCTGGATTGCGGTCATGGGAATGGGTAGCCGAGGAGTTGAATAGGTCATAGATGACAGAAGACAAATAGAGGTGAAGTCGCCTTTATGCACTGACAGCTGGGGTGGAAGGGGAACTACTCAAGTGCCAAAGATCAGTTGAGCAGGGATGGAGGTGAGCAGGAATATATTTACTAGCATGGGGAGCAAGTGGCAGTGACAGAAGCCCCAACCAGGTGGTTTTTATAAGAAGGTAAGGTTAATTGCCTCAAATCATCAAAGGAAAACAAAACGTTCTAAACCCTGCCCATGACCCTAAGGCACAATAGCCTGGAACAGCCACCCCTGAGAAACAGCTGACAATTGATGTCTGACATGACCATTTTGCCTTGTGCCTACAGAGTTGGCTGTTCATAGGCCAAGGAATAATCAAACATTTGTGGTTTTAAAAGGCATTCTTTTGGAAGCACTCAAAAACCATGAGAAAAAAATGAAAACACTATTTTAGGTGAAACTAAGACGAGTGATCCCAAATTAGAATATACAAAGTATGAAAGCAGATGCAAAGAGTGGTGATAATTTACTGTCCTCCACTCTCAGGTAGTTTTTTTTTTGGCGGGGGGGGGGGGGGGATTTTGATAACAAAAGCAAGCTAATTCTCCCCACAGAATCCTAAACAGTTCTACACAATTGGAGGTATCAGGAACCATGGGGGCAGAGGTCTGGCAGGTGTGAAAACGGAATTTAAAGATTGAATTAGTTCCGTCCTCAGGTCCCCATTCCCACCTGCTGCAAGGAGGTTTGAGGTAGAGGGCAGGGGTGAGGCACCAAAATGAGGATTCCAGCTCCCAGAAAGCCCGGAGGCGGGCTTCTATCGCCTGCAAAACTATGACCCCAGAAAAGAAGGTCTGTAGATAACATACTGAGGCCTGAGGATACTCTGAAAAAGGAGGCTTGCTGAATGACCCTTCTACAGAAAAACCCACCAAATGACAAAGCTGCCAGAGTTTTTAAGTGCCTGGCTCAATTCTGAGCATTCAAGGATTGGACATTTGGATGTTTGGGAGAATGAGGCCAAAGCAAACAACAGTAGGAACTGTGAGAAAACCATGAAGGAAGAGAGCAAAAACAAAACCCCGTAGTCATCTTAGTTAAGAAACAAGTTATGAAGCAAGAAACAGATGCGTCAAAAAGGCACAATCTGAGAACAAGAAAGCATTTATAAAGTAAAAAGAGCCAAAATTTTAAAACCCAGTACAAGGTTTGGGAGATAAAGTCAAGGAAATCTCCCTGAAAGTAGACTAAAAAGACAGATGAATAGTGAAAAAAGAAAATCAGATCATCGAGGTCAAATAGAACAGAAGGTCTAGAAATAGACAACAGCAGATCTAGAAAGAACAGAAGAGACTGGGGGAGGGGGGAATAATAGAAGTGAGGAGCTTGTAGGACTAAAGAACATAAGTTTCTAGATTACAAGGAATGAAAAAAGACACAGAAGATGGGCTCAGAAGTCAGAGTAGCAAAACACTTTTCAACTGAAACAGAGAAGAGCCTCGGGGACCAACCCTGGAGAGGAGGAGAGGAGCCGCAGGGTCACAGGTCTGCAATGGCCCCAGGCACCAGCCAGGCCAGCCTGGAGCAGAAGGAAGGGAGGGGGGCTTCAAAAAGTGGAGCCAACAGGTGAGCTCTCAAGTTCACTGTTGGAGACTACCAAAGGGTAGGAAGACTTAGGGGAGGTACAAGAAGTAAGCTGATGAAAACGGGCAGTTATGCTTGCCGGGGAAACAGAAGGCTGTGTAAAAAAGCAATCACTGAATAACTTCTTGGCTCAGCAATAAATGACAAATATAAACACTGATATCAATTTGTGAAACCACCATATTGAAAGGCGCAAAGAGACTAAATGGGCTTATCTTTAACCTAATGGGAAGTCAGTAGGTCATGTCTACAGTCATTAAATCAAAGAGTGGCAATATAAGCATTATTTTAAAATATGGAGTAAATTCCAGAAGGAACAGTGAAGGGGTTAAAGATACATACCTCACCAGCGAAAAAGACTGTTCCTTGTATTTCTTCAGCAATGATATCATAGGCCTCACCACTTCCACCTGTCCTCACAAAACTGTACGCCATCTGGATCCATGGGTCTGAGCTCCACCGAGTGACAAAATACTTGGTGGGATCTGGGACTTCCTGTGTCAAATAGGAAAGTCATAAGTCTAGGATCAAGAAGCGACTTAGAAATGATACAACCCACATATAAATACCTATTTCTCCCTCCCTTTGGAAAGTAATTCTCAGTATGTTCCCGCACACAGGCCCCGTGTCTGAACCCCACCCTCGATCTGCCCCAAGTCTGCACTCTCTCTGCCCACACACACTTGGTTATTTCCACACTTCATCCTGCCACAGACATTCTTCTCACCTACCAGGGCCATTACCAATGGCTAAGAGATAAGGCATTCCCTTTTCCATGCAGCGGGTAGAGAGCCCGTGGGAAAGGAGTCATCGACCCAGGGTAGAAAAGGGAAGGGTGGAGTCTTGGGATCATAAGATGGAATCCTTAAAAGGATTCTCCAGAAAACAGCTACCCAAGGATACGTTTCAGACTCACTTAAGTTTAAAATTTCTGTGGAAATTGCGTGCTATGCTCCAAACAACTAACTTAAAAATAATCTTTTGGACATCAATCCCCATCTATGAACTACTATGAGAAATAATCACATCACAAGTTGGACCTGCTTATGTCAAGCAAGCGACACGCCCTAGATGCCTCTTTCTCTGATTTACATGATTTTGAGTCATTTCACTTCCTACTTCTGCTTTTTATTGGAAAAAGACGCAAGCCATGGCCTTTTACAACCCTCCAGAGTTTTAGTAAATTGGCAAAAAAGGTAAAAACAGTATCTCCATTATCTGGGGTTCAAGAAAATTCTGGACTGTGACCCTGTGAAAGGGAAGTTGTAGTCAAAGCTTGCAAAGGATTAGGCAGGCACAGAATCTTTAAAGTGCTGAACCTTTACATCCTTAGGAAAGGGCGTGTGCAGGTGAGGAGAAAAAAGGCAGGCAGGAGTACTTAAGTGAAAAGTGGGTTTCATGGGTTGAATTTGTCCCTCAAAAAGAGAAATTCAAGTCCTAAGCTGCAGTCCTATGAATGTGACCTTTTTTGGAAACAGGGTGTGGTGAGTTAAGACGAGGCTAGACTGGGGCAGGGTGGACCCTGATCCACTAGGACTGGAGTCCTTGTAAGAAGGGGAGGACTGGACAGACACGAAGGAGGCAACCACGGGGAGACAGGCTGCTGCACCTACGGGCCACGGGGGCCAGCAGACACCAGAAGCCACGGGAGGCAAGGAAGGCCTCTTCCCTACAGGTTTCAGAGGGAGCAGGGCCCTGCCGACACCCAGATTGTGGACTTCCAGCCTCCAGAACTGAGACAATAAATTTCTGGTGTTTTAAGTCCCTCAGTTCATGGCACTGTGTTCAGCAGCCCCGGGAAACGAGGACAGTGGGGTATTTGGAGAAAAAACAATGGGGCCCACTGCCTCAATGCCCTGGTTTGCTCTGGGTGCCACACCCACTCTGAAGAGCACAGCAAAGTCCTTTCAAGAAGGATCTCTGACCTGCTCCTTGAACAGCTCCCGCAGGGTAGCCAGGCACTGCTGCAGGACCTGTTTATCATCCAGGTTCTTGACGGACGCCACCGCCTCCCCAGCAATCACGGACATCAGCACGCTGTGTTTCTTCTGAAGACATGAAAGGTTAAAACCAGGTACAGTTTGGCTTTAGTACGAAAGCCTTAAAAGCACTCTTCCAGATTAGGAACTCATCCTTGCCAACCGCATGTTATTCTTTTCTTCTGTCCCTTATCCTCATTTCACTCAGCAGTCCATTTTCCTCACAAATACTCATTAGTCATCAATACATTTTATTTTTTAGGAGGTACGGGGGATTGAACCCAGGACCTCGTACATGGGAAGCAGGCGCTCAACCACTGAGCTACATCCGCTCCCCACCAATATAGTGCATTGTTCCCTTCTGAAAACAGGAAATAATGTGAATCTCAAATTAAGGGTTTCCTCAGGTTTTTGCTTTTAAGAACTTGTTTTACAAGAAGTCGAATGACACAAAATACAAAGAAAAAGAGAAGAGAAATAAAACTTTTTAAAAAATAAAGTTGAATGAGGTTGAGCAGGGGAGTCTGTAGATAAAATAAAGGAAAAAAAGTAGTCTTCTCAAATGCGTCAAGGAATTCTGCCCTAGGTTTCCATGTGAAACCTTCCAAGATCGTTTTCTAGAACTGAGAGAAAGGAGGCGACTCCAATTCTTTTGTAAGACACCACCACTACCAGTGAGGAAAGGCACCACAACTTCCGAGTCCCAAGTAGTCCTCCTGTTTCCTCCGCTACTTCTCATATCTACCGACACTGAGGCCCCCCACCACCGGCCCCACCTGGACCCAATCACAGCCCACCCCTCTCCGTGGCTCCCCAGAGGCCTCTTGGAGAGTGTGGTTTAAGTACCATGCATTTTACTTTGCTGTCATAGGTTCATCTGAGAGGAATTTCCCTATCAGTTTCCACAAGCATCTAATTCCTTTCCAAGGGAGCAACATTAGTACTTGAAGAAAATATGGCAAATTCTGGGCTCTTTTCCTATAGGACAATGCTCCAGTCCAAGCTTCCTCCCAAAATATAAGCATTTCAAGAGTCTCCACAATTTTCATTCGTCCCTGAGCCTCACACACGGGTACCAAACCAAGTTTTAAACTGTAATACAGGAATTCAATCCACATTTCACAAATGATTTTACCTGGGGATCCATGTCATAGAATACAGCAAAAAGCCCTCTCTTGCTGGCACTAGGAGGCACATGACCAAAAAAGTCAGCCCCTTGAACTTTGCCGTCCCAAAATCTGTAAGGAAATTGCAAGGCAATCTGGAAAGCAAGAGAAAAGACGGTTACGTGTTTCTTAAAAGCACAATTTTTAAGACGCAACCTGTCGCTCTACTCTCAAACTTCTCAAGAGAACACACCAAAATAATCCCGTCTCACTCTCCTCCCCTCCTTTGTTCTATGATCCTTTTGCTTTTTATGCCATCCAGATGAAGATGGGGCCCACTGACAAGCTACTGGCTAATCTAAAACAACGAAGCTTTCCTGAGACTTGGTCTTGAAGCATAGGTCCATAAGATAAAATTCTTACTATGCGTACGTTTGTCAGTATCTAGTGCAGCCCTGGCAGATTCTGCTAAAGGAGGTTTTAAAGGCAGTGGAAGTAAAGCCCCTTCCTCACTGAGGCCAATGAGTGATGTGTAGATAGGGAAAGTAGAAAAAAATAAGAATTGCTTATCCCAAGTGTACATTATGAAGAGCAAGATTCCCTCTCCTAAAGTCAAAACACACACCTCAGCCAGCTCTGCTCTTTTTGTGCTGATAAGATCCTTTTGTAGTCTTCATGAACAATTACTCAAATGAAAAGGAAATATCTGAGTTTTAACTGGAGTTAAAAATCACCTACTTCCCACTCGGAGGTTAAGGAACTTCCCCCATTTGACATTAATCTCTTTAGTTCTGAAGCTAAAGCAATTTCAGTCACCTTTTCGATGATTCCTGCACCTAAACTGTTGATAGCCTTCATCTTCTTCTCTGATAATAGTGGATTAAACTGAATGACACCTTTCTGCAGTAGGGCCAGTGGTACAGTGACCAAGACCTGTGGGGAAAAATTAACAGTGAATACACAAACAGCAACTGACCCTACCTAACACTGCAGCCACTCGGTGGGTCTATTTCCAGGAAAAGAATCTCAGCACCTGAAAGAACATTCCTCTCTTGCTAGTCGTGAGGCGGTCAGCATCCAGTGTTATTACACTGGTAAGCACAGGGCTGCCGTGTACAGTCGTGCAGGCTGTACACGTACAAGGGTGCCTGGCGGGGTGAAGGTGGTATCCATAGAGGAGGGTTGCTTTTTCCTAATCTGCATCAAGGTCCTGAGAATCACTCACAGTAACCCTGGGTAAGAAGACTCAGCAGATCCTAGTCCTAAAAAGGAGTGCATAAGAGGACACAGCCCTAAAAGTGAAGTCAGGAGAATCTGATTTGTGCGTCATTGTGACACGTTCTAACATGTGGCCAACTCCCACTGAGCAGCTATAAAGTGAAGGTAATAACTGCCCTACTAGTTTCAAAGGGTTGGGGTAAAGGTACTAAAAATTATGACAATACATCAATGTGCTTCATAAATGGTGAAGCACATCACAAACACAGGGGTTATTTTAATTGTGTGAAGCCACATGAAAAATTTTAAAAGTATGAAACACACATTTTCTATCCACAAGAAGTTTACAGTCTGGTTATAGATAATGGTGACCATGTAACCAAAACAGAAAAACAAAACAAAAGGAAAAAAAAAAACAAAAAACAAAAAAACACTCACCCTGTTGCAAGTATAAGAATGACAAGGAAAGAAAACCTAGATTCTAACCATGCTTTCTAAATAACAGAAAAGCTTTCAAAAACACAAGAACTTAGGTAAGTGAACAGGCGAATGATATAAACAAATTCTGCTAACAGAAGCAGCCTAAACTGAATTACAGTTCGCCAAAGGTGTATCAGTATATCGTAGGAGCTGGAAATCTTTGGGTTACAAGTTCGGGGAAACTTCCAATTCAAACGGTGTGATGTATGCTTGCTACCATAAAACTAAAAATGTTTGCTTTGCATTACACTGAAATATATATCTGAATATGATTAAAAGGGAAAATGTTAGATTATGCATATGATAACAGAACAAAAATTTTTTGAAACTCCATGGAAGTAAACTACACTACACAATGAACCCTAAGTTAAACTATGGACTTTAATAGTACAATTATAAAAATGTGCTAACATCAATTGTAACACGTGTTCCACACTAATGCAAGGTGTTGGTGGTAAGGAGGTGTATGGGAATCCTATATCTCGTGCATGATTGTTCTGTAAACCCACAACTTCTCTAATAGAAGGGAAAAAAAATGGGTAAAATGGGAAATTTTGTGATATATATTTTACTGCAATGAAAACTGATTTACAAAAATGAATGAAGTACTAATACATGCTTTAACATGGATGAACCTTGAAAATGTCATGCTAAGTGAAAGAAGTCAGGCACAAAATACCACATATTGTGTGAATTCCATTCACATGAAATGTCCAGAATAGGCAAATCCACACAAACAGAAAGCAGGTTAGTGGCCACCTAGGACTGAGAATATTGGGGGTGGGGAATGGCAAGTGATTGCTAACGGGTCTGAGGTTTCTTTCTGTGTGATAAAAATGTTCTAAAATTGATTGTGGTGATTATTGCACAACTCTGCACATTCTAAAAACTATTATATTGTACATTTTAAATGAACGGATTATATGGTATTTGTGTAATATGCATATTACATTCTGATAAAGCTGTTATTTTACAAAAGAACCCCCCGCCCCCCCCCAAAAAAAAAAAAAAAATCACACACACACCAAAAACATTTGCTCTGAACATATCAAAGCAGTCTTTGAGAAACAGTCTGAAGCCACGCCCTGCTGGCTGGCACTTCTACAAAGGAAGACGGGCAGGTGGACCTGGCCAGGGTAACTCAGCAGCGGAAGCACCACTAGCATGCTCCCCCAGATGCCAAGAGGCAGAGCCACAAAATACCAGAGGCTGAGCTGGCAACCTATGGTTATTCTCACCTGGGGGCTTAAGGATAAAGAAGCTGGAGCTCTGTGGCTCTCTACACTGGCTGCACATGAGAATCACTTGGGAAGCTTCAAAGCCATGGCCAGACCATTTCCATGAGGATCTCTGGAGACACTTTAGCACCTTCCAGGCGATTCTAATGTGCAGCTAGGATTGAGAACTGCAGCTAGTCTAGAGTCAGCCAGCTGGCAGGGGTAGCTTTAGGACCTGCACCTCTGGCCTCATCCTCTGTGCCCAGGTCCTTCCCATTTGTCATGCAGTCCTTAATTCAGTATGAATATCAAGGACCGTCAAACGGATTTCAGATACCTAGAAAGTAGAAGATACTGCTAGTCTAGGAACGAGTGACTTTTTGGTCATCACTTGAAACATAACTAAACTTAAATCCACAGGGTTTATTAAGTCCATCCAACCCCCACCCCTCAATCCAGGTAAGCCCCTTGTTCTTCACTACTATAGAAATCTCTTTGCGATTTCAGGTATTAGATTCAGTAGCATTTTTAACCCACTAAAGCTGTCTACAAAAAAATTTTAATTATATGGAAGTACTTATGGCAGTTTCAAAATGAAAACACAAAGCCTTCTTTTTGGAAAAAAGGTTCCATGGTTTAAAAAAAAAAAAAAAAAAAAAAAGGACAAACTTGGAAAGCACTCAGCTAAGCAAAGTAAAATAGGCTAGTTTAATGCAGGCCTTCTCAGAGCCTTTAATATGCTCATATTTAACCCTAAGCATAGAATGTAGTATACAGTACTTCCCAAATGTATTGGCCAAAGAATTCCTTTTCTTATTCAAAAAACCACAGTTTGACGAAATCAAATAAAAATAAAAACAAAAAACAGAAAAATACAAAAATACAAAAAACCCCACAAAGCAACAAAATAATAAAAAATTAAAAAAAAAAACACACTTTGAAAAATACTCTTCAGAGACCCATCTGCCATGAATCTACACAGTATTAGATTAAGTGACATTTGCCCATCTACACATAATCACGCATAATGTGCCAGAAATCAAACAAGAGTTCTAGGCAGACTGCTAAAGGCAAAGTGCTTGATGGAAAAAACAGTTTTCCTCGACCCCCTAGGCTCTATCCCAGTGGAACCCCAACACTCACCTTTTGTGCTGTATTCCTTGTGCCATCTGTAGTGGTAACTTGTACTTCTTCTCCAGAATAATCAATACTCTGTACCTGCTCAGGAAAAACAATTATTGGGGGGAAAAAAATGAGGGCTAGAACCTTATGATCCAGGATCCTTCCCAACTGTAGTATTATGTGAGCTGGAACCCCCAAGGCACTCAGAGATCCAAACAATAGCTACAGCCTAATTCAGAGAACTTTCACTCAGCCATTAAAATTTATAAACACTGTCAGAATATGGAAAACCAATAATAATACAGCATACAGTGACATAGATGAATGAATGCCTCTATGATTACAGAAATGTACAATACAAATGCATAAATACAACGATGTGAAGGGAAATTTTTAAAGTGAAAATAACTGTACTGGGTCAGGGAGGCTGTGAGCGCCTTTTTTAGCCACATACTTGAACACTGCATTATTAATGACAATGCACTGGAGCCACTACTGTTTCCAAACAGCAGCAGCGACCTGACGTGAGTAAGGCAACTGGATCCTGGGCTACGACTGTACCACAAAAGTACTGGCTGTCGTGGGCTCAAATACCAAAGCCCCTGCCCCAGAGTTCACATCCCTCAACCAGGTAAAGCCAGGACCTCCCACCACCGCTGATACTCACAGGAGATTTGAGCCGGATGTCTAGTCCTTCAGCCAGCTTTTCAACTATTGCAGAGTACCCTGGAGTGAGGAGAGTGTGATCCCCAGCAAACTGTGCAAAGAATTCGTTGTGGTCCCAGGAGCGAGCAGACACCTGGGAAACAACAGGAGAGGTTGGGAACAGGGTCTGTGCAAATCCTTGGGCCTGTGGCTGAGGGCCAAGGAGCTCACAGTGGGAAAAGCCACGTGAGGCAGGAGAGGCAGAGGAAAACACTAACGTTGGGGAAGAAGAGTGGGTCAGTCCATCAGGTACCACTGTGGGGGCAGGGTGTGTATGTGGGGGTGGGGGCGACCTCTCCATACCACAGGAAAGCTTAGTTTAAGACAAAAGCCATATTTGTCTTGGGCATGAGGAACGAGGCCTTGATAAAATAAAAGATTTTATATACCAACAACCATGGCAAATGAGAATTTTGTGGGAATAAGACTGAATTTCATGAACTCCATATATAAACATGCCAACTATTTGTCTTCAATATGGAAACTCTAGAGGCTGAAACATGATTTTGGAAAACTATGTTATTCCAATGTTAATGAGGAAACAAATGGAAACAGAGGCACTGAGGAAGAAAAATTAAATGAGTTACCTACAGCATTTCTAGTCAAAATATAGAATATACAAGTATTGAAATCGCTGTAGGTTAAATGAGTTATGCAAATTCAAATTTATTTTAACATGCTAAACAGACTAGAATTGCAAGGATACTAGACTTCAGTTTCTAGAGAACAGTGTTTTCAAATAGACTCTATGGCTCTAAAAAAAAATGATTCAAGGGCCTCAGGAGGGCAAGGGAAGGGGGAAGCTGAAAGCACAGACTCTGGGCCCCCCAAGTCAGCCCAAAAGCCCCGCTTTGTTCCATTTTATATACGGAGATTCCTCACAGGCATTATGTGAAGAAGGGTTTCTACTGCTTTAAAAAAATCTGTTTTCAAACTTTTAAGCAGCAGAACCATTTCTTCCTGTTTCTCCAAACCAGTCTGGTTTCAATATCCGGACATATACATCCATACACATCCACAAACCTAATATTTTCAAAGCACACGCTTCACAAAACCCGAGAGCACCTGGTGGAGGCTGCTGCCGCAGGCGTATTCCAGGTTACTGAGGTGAAACTGAAGCACCTGCTCCTCCAGCTCACTGAACTGGATCCCAGATTCCTTAATAAAAGCTTTGTAGATCTCCTCTATCTTTTCTGTAATGGGAATGTAACAAAGCAGGGAGAGAGAGAGAGAAAGAAAAAAGCTTTAACATGATTCCCCCTTTCCTTATCCACTGCTTTCAACCTTCTCCATCCCGCAAAACACAAAACTTCCCAAGTCCTTTCCCAAGTGAGCGGGGGGGGGGGGGGGCAGGAAGGAGGAAAAGCACGTCTTGATAAGATTTCTTTCAGGTATTAAAAACTTAAGTGGAAACCAAGTTATGTAGGTTCTAGATCCTCAAAAATGTTTCATTTCTGAATTAGTTAAAAACTGTTTATTCTTTTGCTCAAAATATAAAAAAGTACCTCCTACACGTAACTATGCATCTGCACACACACAGGATCACCACTCCCTGTCCAGCCACTGCCATCACCTTAAAGTTCTTCTAACATCTCACCTCCACTAAGACCTATAAAATATTCCACTACAGACATCCATCACATCAGCCCTCTGCCTCAATATTCTAAATTACTGGTTCCCCATCACCTGTGTAATAAACTCCAAAAACCACAGCTTAATAATGCTAGCACATTTGAGTCCTTCCAAAGGCGGCTACTACAACCTGCCTATTTAAGGCTCTGCTGCTGAATCTTTTTCTGGTAAATTCCAGGATCTGCGAGGGTTGCTACCACCACTCTTCCTCATCAAAATGTCCTTCCACACCCCAGTCCCATCCATCCCTTCCAGTTCAACATCACCCAGGCACTGCAAGCCTCAGGAATCTCTCCCCTGTATCAACCCCCAGCGCTCATCCATCCCATTCAATTGCAACTTTTAACTATATATACACAGCCCCGTGATAGGGCTCCAATTATTGTCTTAGATTCTGGCCTCATGTCTGACTACTTATAAGCATCTTAATACAGGTTTCTTCTTCATAACCTTCGCAGCAATGACAACATTCCAACACACACATTTCAGACTCAGTTTCTTTAAAGTATGGTGCATTTGCTTGACAAGAAACAGAACTGAATATCAATTAACTTTTTGGATAACTCAAGATTCTCATTAAAATGATCAAGTCTTATACTATACTGTAATATGGAGATGTCCAAGGAACCTCGGGATGTGTATCAGACTTTTGCCCTTCAACCACTGGGCTTTTATTTTTGGTCACTTTCAGCAGTTTCATTCTTCCCCCAATATATACTTTCTGCACCCCTGTTCTGTAGGTTTTGGAGAGGGGGAAGAACCAACATTGCTAAAGCAGTATATAAAATTAAATATAAATAGGTTTAATGTGGGGTTTTTTGTGTTTTTTTTTAAAGATTTATTATTTATTTATCCCGCTCCCCGCCACCCTTGGTGCTTGTGCTCGCTGTATCCATTTGCTTTGTGTTTTTCTGTGTCTGCTTGTCTCCTTTTGTTGTGTCATCTTGCTGCGCCAGCTCACCATGCCACACGGGCTGGCTTGCCTTCACCAGGAGGCCCCGGGAATCGAACCCGGGGCCTCCCACATGGTAAACAGGAGCCCAACCAATTGAGCCATAGCTGCTTCCCTAATATGGTTTTTATGTATATGATGTTCAAAAGCTTTAGTATACATGCTTTGTGAAACTACTTCTAGCCCCTAAGTACTTACATTTTGGTTTCCTCAGCCATGTGCCAATTGGGTGAGATCTCAGAGAGCTGAGATACTGACAGGCAGGATACAACTTTAACCTTCTATGATGAGATGGATGTACTAATATTAAAGCTTTCTGGCAAATAATAATAATATGAAACAACCACTTACACAGTAAGTATTGCCGACCTTTCCCTTCACTTTTTTCAAGTAAGGCTGAGACAAAGAGCAATATTATTAACTTTTTAATTTGGTGACCCTCAAAGAACCGTAAAGAAAACCCCATCCAGAGGTTGCCACACATGTGCAAAAACAATAACCAAATTCTGAGAAGATTTTGGTCATTAGCCAGCCTAATAACTGTTCTCAACTCCAGAAAATTTAACGACATCTCATTATAAGATCCCTGTCAACCTGCTAAGTTTCTGTAAATGTCCCGTTATGGTTAATGAGTTAACACTAAGCGTGATGAGAATGGCTCAGTCTCTTGGAGGGAGTGAGCTGAGGTAGTTGAGGAGGGGCAAGGTAAAGGATAAAAAGAAGAGCTAGACAGTCCCTGCTACTGAGAAGTTTACCCCAATGGGAGGTGGACTGTACCAGGATCAGTGATTGAGAACCCTTGCAAAGAAATCTATAGTTGAAGCAAATTAGTATATTGCAAATTGAGCTCAAGTGTTCACTCTTTAAAGCACTCCAGCATGCCTCCAGGGACTACAAGTGAATACCTTCAGGTAATAAAATTATAGGTTAAATATCAATTTAAGCAGCAGCATAGTAAAATCTTGGCTCTCCAGCAACCCCGTGGGAATGAGTCATTAAAAAGCATCAAGTGTTCTAAAGAGTTGTGGTACAATCCCCATTTAAGTACCATAACCTAGAGAGAATGAGAATTAACACTCTTAAATTATAATACACATTGTTACATTCTTAAACAAAAGCTACTGGAAAAAAAACCCTAACCTACAGCCCACAAACAGCTATAGAGAAGAAATCCTGGTATGCAGACACCCTTACCTAGGAAAGGCTTCATGGGGGGACTATTTATTTGCATAGAGCTTACCACACGTTTAAAAGTAAGCTCCTCTGGGAAACGTAAAATAAAACAATGAAATAATTTCTTAAAACCCCCGTTTTTATGTAAAGTAAGGTACCTGTGTGTGCGTACACACGCACAAGCATCTAAGGGTCCCCGAGAAAGTTCCGGGCGCCCTCTGCCAATAACTCGGGATGGTCTGCAGAACGCGCCAGTCCAAAGACTCCGCTAAAGACTGCGCCTATTGCGTTCATCAGGCTTATTTTAGAAAGACTACGATGGAACAATTAGAGCGCCGTTCTCCCCATACCTCCTAAAGGGACATCTTGGAGCTGAGTCTTATCCTTCCTCCACTCAGAGACAACATCCAAGAGAGCATTAAAATGAAAATCCATGCGCTTGTCAATAGTGGGGTCAGTTATTCTTCCACCTTCCTGAATTAAGTCACATCTTTCTCCAAATTTATGCATGCTGATGCCAAGCTTTAAAATAATAAGAATAAGAAGGTGAAAATTTTCCTTGGAAAAAATATTTACAGGTTCTAAGCTGAAATTAGACAGAGCTCTCATGGAGAAAATGGTCCAGTACCTCTCAAAAAATAAAGCTAAATATGCTTAATGGAGAATGGCAGCAAAGACAGGCAGTGGAAAATAGCACGAAATCTATATGAGACCTCAATTTTATGAGATATAAGGGAGAGAGCAACAGCTTCATGCCATGCACGCAGCTTTTCAGCCAGGATTTACCAATGTTTCAGATACCAGAGCCATGCCCCACCTCTCCTTGCTCTGACAGTCTACCTCCTCTGTGGACTCTCATGTGAATGAACACACAAACTCACATACACAGCAAAAGCTGAAACCAAATTCACTATCAATTAATATTTCAGAAAAAACCTTGGGCCTACTAGGTCTTCAAAGAAACTATGTAGGGTTGCCAGATGTAAGGATGCCCAGTTAAATTTGAATTTCAGATAAACATCAAATAATGCCTTAGTGTAAGTGTGTCCAAATAATATTGGGGACATATTTTTAATGTGTTAAAAATTATTTGTTGTTCAGCTGAATTGCAAATTTAATTGGGCATTCCGTATTTTTATTTGCCAAATCTGGCAACCCTAGAACAATGAGCTAACCAAGTGGCCTACAAATAGTACACAAATACTGCAAATAAAATGAAAGATCTTAGGAAGAGGAAAAAATTAATCTTGTAAGCCCTCTACTTCTGCCTTCTCAAAGAATTTTAATTGTTCTTATTTACTTTGTAGAGAGGACAGAGAGGCAAGAAATCATTCTGGGGTTGTATATTATCTAGTGTAGAAGTATATTAATATTACACACAAGCAAATTGAGACAATTTTTCTTTTCTCTATCTACAATACAAATCTCAAAGAAACCCACTTGCTCACACATCAGTGCTACTGGGTTGTTGATGCAGCCATTGACGATCTGGGCTCCTCTTCCCACGGTGACGCCTTTGAAAGATTTATCATCCCACACTCGGCCACCAATTCTGTCTTTGGCTTCCAGGACAGTTACCTAGGAAGACAGACAATTAGGGAAGTCAAACAGGATAGAAGAGTTAGAACAAATGCAATAGTATAAGAATAAAGGATGACACTGTTAAACAAGCTCCATATTTGGCTAATCTGTTATATTACTAGAGAAATGACTTTTAAAAGCAGCAGCGTGAACAGAAGGCAGAGGAGATGCTAAAAACACACAATCCAGATTCTAGCAATGAGTTTCTGAGTGGGCTAGTCCCTTAGACTTTATATTTCCCAGAGAAGCTCACTTTAAAGAAACATGTGGTAAGCTCTATGTGAATCAACAGGCAACGTAAAGTCTTTTCTAGGTAAGGGTGTCCGCATGCCAGGATTTCTTCTCTCTTCCTTTTTGTGGGCTGTAGGTTAAGGTTTTTAACCAATATATTTTGTTTAAGATAATGGTAAGATTTGATGAACTAGCACATGAAATATATTTTGAAAGCTTTTATTAAATAATATTCTATAAATTAAAAAGCAGTATTAAAAAGTAGGTTAAAGAGGTGATTTTTTTCCCCCTATGAAGTATCAATCTACATCTGTAGCAAAATTCCTTTAGCTTTGCAAGTAGACCTTAACTTCCTTAAGGTTTGACTATTTTTTTTTTTTTTAAAGGTATGACTATTTCTTTAAAAAAATGTCTTAGGCTGCCGTGGGGAAGTATGACCTCAAGACCTGACCTGACCGGGCTGGTCCCTCATGGGGCTATCTCATCTCCTCCAAAGGCCCAATGCTGGAGACCACGAGAGCTGCCCTGGGGTGGGCGGGTGGATCTCACCCCCGGCCCTGGGGTTCAGAGTGCCACCCTCCTTTGGCTGCACTGAGAATGTCAGCTCTCTTCAGCGCAAGGCCAGAAGCACTACTTAAACTGCTCAAGGAGAGGGATCCTGGAAGTTGGAAATTACTTCCAAATAAAAAAAGTAAAAAAAAAAAAAACACAAAAAACTAAAAGCCCAGATGTAATAAACAACAGAGGAGGAGAAGGAGCGGAGGAAGACGTTTCCCAGTTCACCACCTCTCAGGTTCGGCTCCTTTCCTAACCAGGAGAGGGGATGGGCGCCTCCCCGGTTATCCTCTCAGCACCTGGGCAGGGTCGAGGGATAGTAAAAAGGGCCCTTCAAACACTTTTCTCCCTCAGACCTAAATTACTTATTTCTCCAACTAGGAGAGCTAAGACTTGTGGTTCTATCTTCCCCACCCTATTTCTCCAACTTAATTTAACACAGAAACATATAGTCGTCCTGGAAGAGATTAACTGCCTTTTTTACTTTTTGCTATAAAAGGAAGGCTGAACTTTCTTCCAAACTCCCTAGACTTTGAATATTAGTAACTTCCCATAACAATCTATGGGCTGGCCAAGTAGAAGCAAGTAAAAAATAAAAAACAAAAACCTTGGCCCCAATATCTAACGCTGAAATAGAGAGACAATTAAAACACTTCATAGCTCAATACCACAAAGAAAATATTTCAAAACGTAAGCACACTTCCTACAAATCCAACTCTGATATGTCTATTTTGCCAGCTATCTAATGTAATACAAGACGTAGATAGGGTTTCTATTCACCTAAAGAGGAAAACCTATCTTAGGCATAGCTACTGAGAACTTTTCTTATCTCTGAAAACCTTCCAGCAAAGAAAATACTGTGAAAAAAGAAGTCATCATTTACTAGCCAGACAGAACAGTGAAAAGACTGATTCAATTCTTCCAAATTAATATACACTTTTGGTTGAACTGAAAACTAAAATCCTTGAAAAGTAAGTTTTAAAAAAGGAGAAATACATCAGACCTAGGATGGTTAATTTGCATGAATTTAGTGGAAATTATTTTGTCAATCTCTATTTTGGCTAATTTTGAACAATTCAAATAAGACAACAGACTAAACAAAAAGAAAAAGTAAATCCTAACTTGGGGAAGTGGCCGCCTTAAATATGTACAGGATTTTTAAAGTCATGTAATTTTGTCTTAATCAATTAATTTAATAAGTAAATCAATCTTGCTTCCAAAAGCAAAGATTTTTGTTTTCTAGAGTAAGATTCAAAGTGTGTCTTTGATTTGTATAAGAGAAATTTAACTGGGCATTTCAGAAACTTATACAAGAAATGATAAATTTCCATGTTGCTATTTGTTGTCTTAAACTACTGTAGAAGGCGGCTTTTTACCAGTTTCCCCTCCATTGTGTCTATAACAATTTGTCAAGAATTTTTGCCTCAATGCCAAATTATAATCTCTTCTGATTTTCTCATCAGAGCCTAAAGCTCTCCAAAGTTGTGGGGATTTCTATTTTCCTCTACCCTCTTTTTTTTGGCAAAGCAATTGCAATTTTTGCATCTTTTCTGTGATCAATTGCAAAGTGTGGTCTACAGTGTGAACTGTGGTCTATGGTTGGTGGCAAGGCTCCAGGATGTGTAAGTTCATTGAGGTTGGTGGGCCACACTGTAGGAGATGTTTGTGTGGGATGTGGTGGGAGGTGTGGGAGGTGGGCAACATGGGAATCCCAGTGGGTTCCGTGTAATATTTTAGGTAATCTAAGCACCTCTTAAAATATATGTATATATATATATAAATAACATTTTTCTAAGCAAAAAAAAATAATAATAAATAAATCAGCATATAATTAAAAAAAAAAAAAAAAAGAGATATTTAGCATGCTTCACTAAAATAAGGATCTGGTTTCTAAATTTTAGAAAATATGAACCAAAGGTAACTCTGTTTCTGCCTGCGTGTCCCAAATCTTACCTTAATTCCGAAGTTATGCAGTTGCCTAGCGGCTGCTAATCCTGCTGGACCTGCCCCAACAACGATGACTGATCTCTTCAAGGAAAAGTTAGAAAGGAACAAAGGCCCAATTAGAGCAATGAAGATAAATGTCGTTTCAGTCGTCCTGGAAAACACTACCTGCCATCTTTAGAAAGCTATTTTCCTAAAGGGCGCACATGGTATCCTTTGTCTTAAGCAACCCACTGCTCTTTTTCTACAGCTTAGGGAACTAGCACTTGGTTTCTCCTCTAGAGAAAAACACATTCCACAAGGGTCCTGCCTCCTCGAGGTTCACGCCACGGCGGCGCTTTCACAGGCGGGGCGCAGCGCCGGCTCTGGGCGGGCACCTACACTGTGGTAGTCTTTAGGGAGAAGCCGCTGGTCGGCGCCGACGCTCAGGACGCCCGTGTTGATCAGCCCTTTCCTCGTCATGAAGTAAAGGATCCTCTCCACCTCCTGCACGCACCGAATGCGCACAAGGCCCCGGACGAGGATGTGAGGCACGCACTTCCGAGGCGTGAGAGCTTCCTGTGGTAGGAAATAAAGCCAAATTGTTTAAAAACTTAGAAACAAAAACTCCACCTTTCATTAACTCACATCACAGAACTACCATATGACTCGGCAATTCTACTTCCAGGTATATACCTAAAAGAACTGAAAGAGGTGTCAATTATGTACCCCAGGGGGAAAAAACCTGTCCTTAATCTTCATTCATTCCCATGGTTGGGAACCCAAGGCACATGGGACCTTTTAAGGAGTTGTTTTTAGTTAAGGTGTGGCCGACTGAGTCTGGGTGGGCTTTCCTGGGAATTGCTTGAGCCCTTATAGACAGAATCAAACTGAGAAATAGAGAAAGCCGTGGGAAACAGCCAGGAGTCGATGGGCTCACGCACTGCCACGCAACAGATAAGCCAAGGAACCCCACAGATGGCTGCAGCCAGCCCCAGAAGGCCACCGGCTTCAGGGAGGAAGCATCGCCTTGCCGCCGCCTCGGTTTTGGACTTCTCTCAGCCTCAAAACTGTGAGCCAACAAATTCCTGTTGTTTAAGCCAACCCATCTTGTGGTGTTTGTGATTATAGCTGGGAAACTAAGTGTTAAAAAACAAAACAAACAAAAACACTCTTGTACCTGAAGGCTCATAGCAGTGCTATGCAAACAGCCAAAACGTGGACGCAACCCAAGTGTCCAACATCAGATGAATGGACAAAATGTGGTATAGCCTTATCATGGAACATTATTCAGCCATGAAAAGAAATGAAGTTCCTATATCTATTACAACGTGGATGAACCTCAAAAACATTATGCGAAGTGAAAGATACCAGATGCAAAAGGGCACATCTTCTATGAAATATACAGAATAGGCACCGACTGGTGGTTGCAAGGGACTGGGGCGAGGGCAGACTGGGGAGCTTAATGGGTCTGGGGTTTTCTCTTGGCATGATGAAAAAGTTCTGGAGCTAGACAGTGGTGATGACTGTGCAACATCATGAATTACTTAATGCCTACAAATTGGCCACTTTAAAATGGTTAAAATAGTAAATTTTATGTTATGTGTATTTCCCTGCAATTAGAATAAAACAATTCTCAGGGTAATTCAAATCCATCGTTTATCACTAAACTAATAAGAACAAAGGGGGGTTCACATGGGTGGGAGGCAAAAATGAAAGGTGCAAAAGGAGGACACGGTAATTTGTATTTTATCAGATAATTTTCCCCTCACTCAAGAAAGATGTTACTTGCGTTAGACCACAGCACACTCCTGACTTAATAAACCACCCAACAAGGCCACTACAGAAACCTAGGCTGCTATTTTACTGGGAGCGTGAAAGATGGATTCCCATGACTGATAAGCCCTGGGGAGCCACTGAGGAACCAGTTGAGAGAGACAGACAGAGAGAGAGAGACAGACCGACTGCCCCTCTCTGCCGACCCCAGCTTTGGCAAGGCCTTGGTTCTTTTCAGACTCAAGAGTAACTCAGCCCAGGGCTATGAAATGAGAACAGGCACCCAGGGATCGGTCCCAGCCTAGGCCTCTTCTCGACTTCTGGTCACCAACTTCCAGCATGACCAGACCCTGATTAAACACTTGAATTATTCCAGAAGAAACACATACAACATTGGCTTGGACTGCTACAGCAGGGAAGTAAAATTTGTATACATGATGCCTTAAAAAAATCATTGCCAAGTTTTTGATTCTTTTAAAGCAAAGCTCTTTGTGCTTTCCCCCTAAAGTATTAAATGTATATCAGAAATACTCCCTTCCTATTCAAAATTAAAATAGATGCAGACTGACAAATTCAGGAATTTTTCTGTAAGGTTCTTCCCCTGTATAGGTCAAACTGCAAAGTCAAATAAAATGAAATGCAAAGAAAAGAAGAAATCCAAGGCTGTTTCTGATAACTTATTTACAGGAAATTCTAACCACAGTCTTGCTCAGTTCAGCAAATGTTTATTGAGCATCTACCTCAAGCCTGCTGGGCAGGAAATGAGTATTTCTACATTACCCAACTTATCGACCTCAGTATAATTCATATAAATTGCATTAACAGCCATAACTTACTGCTACCATCTCATCTCATACTTGTGTCTAATCCAGTGAAATACCAGAGTGAAAATGGAATATGTTTCTTTGATCAAACCTACTGTGGTAGTCTTGTAAAATGCTTGGCGTTCAGCAGTCACAAATAACTGCCGAAGAAAACTTGTCTTCACTCCCTTTAAGGTGAGTGCTATGTGATGTCCCAAACATTTATGCAGTTTCAATAATCAGAAAATCACTGGTCTTGGTCGAGAATGTTGAGGTAATTAAGGCTTTATCTCTGCCTTCAAGACTTTAGAATCCAATCTTTAAAGTTTTGCCCCCCTCTGACATTACTATTCCAACTCTTTGGACCATACTTTGGACCTTATACTAACATCCCAGAACGTCAAGCATTCTGATCACATGGCCTCGAGTGGTGGTTCCCAATGGAGGTGATTCTGCTTCCATTTGGCAATGTCTGGAGACATTTTTGGTTGTCACAACTGGGAGGGGCTAGTGACATCCAGTGGGAAGAGGCCGAGATGCTGCTCGACACCCTAAAATGCACAGGACAGTCGCCACAACAAAGTGTCATCTGCCCAAAATGCCGACAGTGCCAAAGCTGAGAAACCCTGGTCTGAAGATTCCGTCCTCTGGCGCAGCAGCTCCTCTCCTTTGACACAAGTGCCCTGTTAGCCCACACGGCCCTCGCTGACCTTGCAGTTCGTGTACCACAGCGCCAGGATGAGGTTTCTCAAAGCCAAGTACATGGTGGGGTCTCGGGAGTACTCCGGGAACTCGTAGAGCTCATCCAGCTCCATCACGTCGGGCCTCACGCACAGGGCTTTGCCACACTCGTTGGGCTGGTAGAAAGGCTGGAAGTAGCGGTTCATGCCCGGCACTAACAGAGACACAAACAGGGCAACCTGACAAGGTCCCTTCCAAATCCCGGCTCGTTAAAAAGCAAGAACCTACCAGAACGGACAGGGTGGACAAGCTCCAAATTCTAGCCTGCATGAATACCTGTACTTCCTCTAGCCAGTCAGTCAAATATAAATGAATTAAAGTCTTTTTTCCCCGTCTTTATTCACAAATTTTTAATTTCCATGGTGGGGAAATATATTTTTAAAGTAACCTTTACTGGCATTATCCTGGTTGTAAAATTAATGGGTTTACAGATGTAAGTAAAAATCACTCAACAATGATTATCCCTGGTGGCAGAGTTACATTTAGCAGTATAGTCCATTGTTCTGTTTTGTTAATACATAATATTAAGTGTACTATATATGTTTTTACAAAGCTGGAAAAATACTGGGAAAATGCTATAATAATGCTGTTTTCTAAACTACTAAAATTTTTTTCTATATCAAACATTTCCCATGTTATTATATATGATTTCAAAGGCCATAAAATATTTTGTTATTATTTAACTATCCCCTACAGACAGAAGTTTACATTTCATCCAATCTTTTCATTATTATATACAATGCCACAATGTTTTCTTTGCATATAAATCTTTGGACTTATTTTCAATAACTTATTTAGGATGAATTCTTAGAAATGGCACTGCTGGACCAAATTGTCCTTTATAAAGGTACCCTCCCACTAACAGCATGAGTGCTTGTTTCTCTCCACCCTCATTAACATTGGAGATTACCACTTTATATTTGGTTTCCACCACACCTACATTTTAAGAAGGCCCAGGGTTACTAACAAAAACCTGGCGAAAGGGCCACAAGGTACAGCTCCATTGGCGCCATCTAGAACGCAGCTCGGTGTGCAGGCAGCGGGAGATCTAGAATTCTTGCTTCTACACCCAAGAATTCTGGTGCAGCCTTTTAAAGATTCCTTTATAGTAAAGAGTCCCTAACCTAGGGCTGTCCTTCTTGAATTACTTCAGGAGGGGGGAGGTTTGTTTAATCTTAGAGTCATTTTGCTGGGATCACCAATGGCAATAATTACAGGCAGAAAGATTTGGAGAGAAAAAAGGGCTGTTATATAGGTAAAAAACTTTCTTCTCAACTCATAGTTCACATTATCATTAAATTATGCAGCCACCTGACCGGAAAATAAAAACTCATTAAACACTGTGGACAAGATTCATGGACAGGTGTTACAGGCTTTCCAATTATTAAGGGGGAAATGAGCTGCGCAATATAGAGACAATATGATTTGATGCAGAGCATAAGCAAATCCACAAAATGACAAGGTGCTGTATAGCACTCGGTAAACATATCTGAAGAGGAGCTCCCTGACATACTGCTCACCCACGTTTCCAGGGAAAGCGGGGAAGGCAAGCAGGGGGTGCCGGGGTAGTGCTCACCAAGCACGCTGGGGGCTGCCTTGGAGGGCTCCAGCTTGCCGGGGCTTGCACCGCTGGCGGCAGCGCGTCTGGTGCTGGTGCAGGAGGGGCTCATGCCCACGCAGTCGGGGTAGTAGGCAGAGAGCAGGGGCGCCGCCACGCTGTCTTTCAGCAACGGGGGGAGGATGAGCATGGAGTACCACCAGTGGTCGGAGACCTCCGACACTCTCTGAAACGGGCAGATGAGGAAACAGGTGATGCGCTTCATTTCATTCACCCGGAACCCTTCTACTCTCAGACCCAAACAATTCCATACAGATCCTGCCAGCACAGATTCAGAAAGCAAATGGCTCAAGATACCTGGGCAGTCTCTTTCCTAGGCAGATATTCAGATAGAGAGCATTAGTCTACTCCTCTCCACCCAAAAAAAACCCCTCACCAGCCCCAGGTAAGTCTCCAAGCTGCATCCGTCTACTATACTGCAAGCCTATGTTTAAGTCTGATGTGGGAAATTTCTTCCCATTTGGTAATGATTTATCATCCATCTGCCCTTTTACTTAGGATATACGGATAAGAGAAATTGAAAAGCTGCAACATAAAAAACAATCCTCCTAAGTATTAGTCAGCATTACTGCTTTCGACCAAAGGTTACTTAAAAACCTTCAGAGGGATAAGTACATTACAACCATGCAAAGAAGGTGTCAAATGTAGAAATGAACAAAAGAGGCTATTTACAGTCTTAAAATATGTAACAACTTTTCAGAGTTGATTTAACATACAGAGTCGATGGATCCTCATGATGATTTGCAAAAAAAAATTAAAATGTATTTGGCTTCTAAAGCAACCCTCCCACAGACAGACAGACTTTTCTAAAGCTGATGTTGAATGTATGCCCCAAGAATTCTAAGAAACTGATATAGGAGAACCTCTAGCTCAGGGACCTTTGGATGGTTGTCCTCCAGGCTCCAAGCAAATGCCACCTGCCATCAAGGGTGAAGCAAAGGCGTGTGCCCTCGAGGCCTACGTACGGAGCAGGTCCAGCTTGGCCATGTGTTTTGTTTGTCCTTTAGATTTCAAAAAGCCCAAATCTGGGGCAAGCAGTTTTCAGTTTACTGCAAACCCCAACACCCCCTTATAAATTATTCCCACGTATTTTTTTAAATGACTTTTCTGTAACCCTACAATTTCTATATAATTTTTTAAAATACACAAAGTACTATATATTGTATGTTCCTATTTACATAAACTGTAAATACAAATAAATTTATGATATGGAATTAGCTTAGTGGTTATATAGGGCTGGGGAAGGATGGAGGGATTGAGAGGTGACTGCTAAGAGGTATGGGGTTCTTTGAAAGTTCTAAGATTGATTGGGGTGATGAATGTACAACTCTGTGATAACACTAAAAGCCCTTAATAGTACACTTTGGATGGAATGTGTGGTATCTGAATATATCTCAATAAAACTACTTTAAAAAAAAAAAAAAAATTACCCCCAGCTGCTTCACACATTCCTCCTGCTTGCCCCACCCCTGCAGGCACCTGGGTCTGCAATCGTTACTCGCAATTTGTTTTTGGTTTGGAAAAGACTAACAGAGGCAGGATAATCTCACAAAAAGGAGGGATGACACTTCAGCTCCTTCCCCAACACACCAGATCTGCCTTCGCCACCCACTTCCCAGCTCAGTCCTAAGGTGAGAATCAGTAAACTCAGGATTCAGACCCCGACACTCCAAATGGACCGTGTAGAGGGCATTTTGCGAGGGCCTTAAAAAACATGAGCCCGTTGAAAGGCATCTTAAATAACCGCTGGCCTTTCAGAGCAGTGGCTTTGGATGGCCACATGCGTGGGGGAAAGAATATGTCTAATATCTGTTTCATTAAAATTATTGAAAAACAACAACAACAACAAAAACATGAACCCAGGCTCTTCCCCTTCCAGGGTCATGCAGCTGTGGTGTAAAACAGTCAGGACCCACGCAAGGTCCTGCTGTCTTGCTCCCTCGCCCTGTTCTTTCTACCCCCCTCAGAGGCTCAACTGCAGGTGCCTCCAACCAGCTTCTGGATTGCTGTGTGAGAAACTCAGACTGTAACTGATAAACCAGCGCTTGTGTTCTCTCAGCACACCCCCCATTCCTGGAAAGCTGGCTAAAATTCTGTCCCTCCACCATCAAAACTCCCACCCTCGCCTTTACCGCACAGACCACTGAAGAAATCATACTTGATATAGTCAGACTATTAGCATATCGAATCAAATACCCACTCGAAATTTAGAAACTGTTTTAAAAGTGACCCTAGAATCCATAGGAATAGAGGGTAAGGGAAATGGTTATGACTATAAATCTGTTCTTTACTCTTTCTAAACTGAACACAAAAATAATGGCAGATGAACATTCAGGGATTCTTCCAAATTTTTTTAAGTTCTTATGTCCCATGAATATGACCTCTTTCTTAAAGTTCAGGTTCTTCTGGGTGTAAAGTGGCTCTCAATATTAGGGGGGCAGATTCATAAGGTATTATAATAGTATTTAAAGTTATTTTTCTTTTCTATAATCTCATCCTGTCTACCCTAAATCTGAAAATTATTTGGGCTATTGCTTTACTATGGGAATGCTTGAGGGTACAACCCGTTACAAAAATGTATGTGTATATATATATATAATAGGTTTACGAGGTGTTAGTTCTCCCTTTGCCTGATAATCAAGTGCAAATATCTAGAGCTGCAAATTAACAATACTGAAAATCAGAATAACAAATTTTTTAAATCGTTTTCTGAAACAGTCATTGGATCTGGTTTTACAAAACATGGAGTTTGCCAACTCAGGTAATAAAGTTTCATGAAGACAAATTAAGGGTGAGGAGGTTTTGCCAGCTGAAAATGCTGCTTCACCTTCCAAATCTGGGCAGGTAAAGGACAAAGCAGTTTCTTTAAGGTCAGAATACAAAAGAACACTCTTGCAGCTTAATCTTGGCCAAATTATGGACCCGTTGTTCTTTCCTTGGAAGAATTCAAGGGGAGAGAGGATGACAAACTCATTTTTGAAAAACAAGTGTAACTCTGATCCCTTTTGTAAGGCAAGATAGCAGTCTCTTCCTTTTTATTTCCATTTAATGTAAAGCAATATAACTATTTTTTTTTAAAAGCCAGGGGGGGAGTCACCCATTATAAACATTATTGCTAGCTTAAAATTTTTTATTTTTATTTTATTTTGAGGTACCAGGGGCCGGGGATTGAACTGGGGACCTCGTATGTGGGAAGCCAGAGCTCAACCCTGTTTCGGTTTTGTTTTTATTTCTTTCATTTGTTTTGCTTGCTGTTTTTGTTTTTTTCAGGAGGCACTGGGAACCAAACCTGGGACCTCCCACGTGGAAAGCAGGCACTCAACTGCTTGAGCCACATCCGCTCCCTGTTGCTAGCATTTTAATATAGTTATCATGTTGGATTGCAAAATCTTTGATCAAAGACCAAGTAAGGAGAGAAAAATTCCTGTAACTGTGATGGTCACTTAGAGAACTTATATTCTAAGGCACAGATAATTCCAATCTAGAATTTGCAGAAATACTCACTAGATCCTCTGGGAGGGAACAGTAATCTGAGGTCTCAATCTGAAAAAAAACAACAACAAAGTTTGTATAAAAAAATCTTTAGTCTGGTCAGTATTAATTAGGTTTATTTATAAAATATATTATTAAGTGACCATAAGATACCCTTCCCTTTTCACCTACCACACTTGCAAAGAAAACTGTGTGATAAAAAAAGTTTGATCTGGGGAAATAGGTACTCTCGAAGTATGTTCCTGGTGGAAATATAAAGGAGTATAACCACTGAGCAATTTAACGAAATATCAAAATTTAAATTGCACAGATGCACAATCACCCTGCAAAATAATTGTAAAACTGAAGAGGTGTATACCATATGCCCAGCAATTCTATCTTTAATAATTTTTCTTGCATGTGGGCAGCAACAGAGGTATTAAAAAATGTTCAAAGGAACATTGTTATAGAAAAAAAGGATAAAAACAACCCAAAAGCCCATGGACAGAAGAATGGAGAAAAAAGTGTATTATATTCAAATAATGGTATCCCACACAGCAACCAGAAAGAACCAGCTACAGCTACACCCTAACAAGGCTGCATCTCAAAAATGTAATGGGTCAAAGAAGCCAGACCCAAGTGAACACATACTGCATGATTACATTTATCAAACGTTCAAAGGCAAGAAAAACATCTACAGTTTTACGTGTCAGAAAAACAACTCTAGGGGGCACTAGTGGGTGGAGGCCATGACTGAAAGGGGGCACAAGGCAGGCTTGTGAGGGGCTGGAAATTGTTCTGTTTCTTTATTGGGAAAGGGCTAAATGGGTATAATCACTTTGTGAAAATGTAACTGAGGGTTAAGAATTAACAAATAGTTATGATTATTAGATTATATAGATGCCTTTATATTATAAAACAACAAAGGTTATTATCTGAAACTACCGAAGCTGGCTAGAGTGGTCCCAGCCGTTTATAGTTGCTCTGATTTAACCTCACCCTTGCGTCTGCTTCCTACAGGGATGGTAACTGTGCCACCCTCCTGTTTCACAGCCATATGGAAAACCTCGTGACTGACCTCTATCTACTCTGCACTTTCCTATCTCAGAACCTTGCTCTCTGAAAATGACTGTAACTTTGTAACTCCCTGTGGTTTGGGGTCCACCCCAGCTTGTTCAACCCCTTAATGTTTATTAATGAAGGAACCTGCATCCAGCTCCACCCCAATTATTCATTAGCACCCTGATGTTATAAAATATTAGCATTTCTGCGGATCAGGGAGGCAGTTTTGGGGCCGTCTAAGGCAACTGACCTCCTTTGCTTATACAACCAAATAAATTTTTGCTCTCTTTGAAACTCTGGTGTCTCAGGAACTGGCTTTAAAGATGCATCACAAGAAAATAATCCACTTTTTCTCGGTATCAAAAATTCACTGCACTATCCATTCCCCCCCTCCTTTTAAAGAACTTATTATAGTAACATATATACAACTCAAAACTTCCCATTTTAATCTCTTTCATGAGTACAGTTCAGTGGTACTGATTATATTCAAAATTTTGTGTTACCATCACCAACACCCATTACCCAAACTTTTTCATCACCTCACACAGAAACTCTGCACCCATTAATGAGCTATTTATTTTGATTTTTGTGCATTTTTCTGTTTGTATGTTAAGCTTCAATAAAAGTTACCTAAATAAACTGTAGAATGGACTAACATATGACCTCACAATTCTAGTCCTTAGAATATTCCAGAAAAACTCAGGGAGTGCAATTATGCTCATAGGAGCACTGTATATAATAGCAAAAACAAAACAAAACATAAACAATCTTTATGTGATGAACAGGATTATGACTACACTGGGTATATGTATATAGTACCCCATGACATACAACACAGCAGGGAAAATGAATGAACTAGAGCTTTAGGCACCGACATGGATGCGTCTCAAAAATCTTGAGTGAAAAGAACAAGATTCAGAGAATACAAATAATGTGATATAATTCATAACCAATACAAAAATATGCAAAATTTAACATGTTCCTCGGGGTTTCATAAATATGTATTTCTGCAACAAAAAAAGAATAATAAATTAAAAATTCAGAACATTACCCTTGTAAGAAAGTAAGAGGAACTAACTACTAAGGGGCATATGGGAGGTTCAAAGCCATTGGCAATGCTCTATTTCTTAAACTGGGGGAAGGGTACATGAGAGGTGTTTTTTTGTTTGTTTTTTGTTTTAAATAAGTTGCAGGTTTACAGAAAAACCATGCATAAAATACAAAGTTCCCATATAACACCTTATTATTAACACCTTGCATTAGTGTGCTACATTTGTTAAAATTCATAAAACATTTTTTTTATTGTACTACTACATATAGTACATTGTTTACAGTAGAGAGTTTAATTCTTTATTCCTTACACACAAATTATAAATCCTCTTTTGTGTCTATGAATTATTTCATCTTAAAACAACTGTTGGGGGAAGCGGCTGTGGCTCAATCAGTAGGGCTCCCGTTTACCATATGGGAGGCCCCGGGTTCGGTTCCCGGGGCCTCCTGGTGAAGGCAAGCCCGCCCGCACGGCATGGTTAGCTGACCCAGCGAGCACGAGCAGCAAGGGGGGGGATAAATGAATAAATAAATAAAATCTTTAAAAAAAAAATAAAAATAAAAAAATAAAATAAAACAACTGTTGGAATCAGGGTAGGCCAAACATTCTCTATATTAGAAACCATGCATGTGTTACCAGACCTAGTTTTTCTCCCTAGGTCTGGTTTTTAGAAGGCTGGTGAGAAACAAACCTGATTATATGACCATCCTGTATGGGAAATGACTCTAACTCCAAGGATCTTTGGTCAACCGTAAGAGATACAGCAGGGGGACGGATGTGGCTCAAATGATTGGGCATCCGTCTCCCATATGGAGGGATCTGGGTTCTATCCCCATGACCTCCCAGTAAAAATTTAAAAAAAAGAAAAATATAGAAGGCGCGGGCTGCCAGGCCCTGATCCCGGGTGTGCCCCAGGCCCCGCAAGCCACGCAGCAAGACGATGATGTAACAGGAGAGTGACACAAGGTAGAGCCAAGACCAGACGCACAGAAAAACCAGGAACTAAGGTGGCGCAAGCGGTAGGACACCTCTCTCCCACATCGGAGTTTCCAAGGATCGAATCCCGGTGAAGACAGGAGAAGAAGGATGAGAAGAGAGGGCAGGAGGTGGATACAGAGAACTGCCCAGTGAATGGACACAGAAACAGCAAAAGGGGGAGGGGAGGCAGTAAAAATGGATAAAAGTAAATAAATAAATCATTTAAAAAAAGTATAGGGGAGTAAGATATGGACTATAATTAGTAGTAATACTTTGACGATGTTCTTTCATAATTTATTTATTAACAAATGTTTCACAACAATGTAAAGTTTTTGTGGTGGGGTGATGTGTGGGAGCCCTGTATGATGTTATGCATGTTTGTTTTGTAAGTTCACAATGTTTACTGAACACTTATTGTTTGTGTATGTCCATGTACGAATGATATACCTCAATATATTTAAAAAAAAAAAAAAAAAAAAAAAGAACTAGAAACCAAATTAAATAAATAAATAAATAAATAAAACAACTGTTGGGAGCAGATGTGGCTCAAGTGGTTGAGCTCCCGCCTCCTGCACAGGAGGTCCCAGGTTCGGTTCCTGGTGCCTCCTGAAAAAAAAAAACAAAACAAAACAAAACGATCGAACAAGAAGAAAAACAAATGAAAAACCCAACTCAGGGAAGCCATTGTGGCTCAGTGGTTGAGCGATGGCTTCCCACATATGGGGTCCTGAGTTTAATCCCTGGTCCTCAGAACCTAAAAAAAAACAACAAAACTGCATATACTCTGACAGAAATTTCATTTTTAGGAACTGATCCAACAAATATACTCAATATATCAGTAATAATAAATGCTTAAAAGTACCCTAAATTCCCTTCAATAGCACTAAATTAAGTAGACCCATCCAGTCAATGATATATTTATGTTATTAAAGAGGAAGAGGAGATCTTTGTGAAATGATATCAAAACTTTAAGATCTTTCAAGTGAAAAACAAGCTTGAAAACAGTCTGAGTAGTCTGCTACCACTTGTGAAACAAAGTATGTTCTGCTTAGTGCTGTTCTACAAATAAACCTATCCCCACTTTGTCCTAGAAAGAATACCAAGCTGAAAAACCAAAATGATTCTGGATCAATAAACACTTAAAATTATAAACAAGCTTCCAAAACTGAAAGAAATAATAAACCACCCGAATGCCCATGATCTGTTAAAGAAACTGAATTTGTCATTTCAAAACTCGCAATGAACTTTCTGTCTAAATGGCCTCACTGGCGAATTCTACCAAACATTAAAGAAGAAATACTATCAACCTTATATAAACTCTTGAACAAAAGCAAGGAGACGGATATATTTCTCTATTTTTTTTTTTTTCTTTTCTCAATTTGTTTTATGGAGCCAGCATAACCCTGATAGCAAAAGCTGGTGAGGCTATTACAAGAAAAGAAAACTACAGAACATACATTATTAATATAGATGCAAAAATCCTTAACAAATTATTAGCAAATTGAATCCAACAATATATGAAAAGGATAATATATCATAAACAAGCAGGATTTTTTTCAGGAATATACACCTGTTTCAACATTCCAAAATCAGTGTAATTAACCACATTAACAGATTAAAGGAGAAAAACAATATAGTCATCATAAAAAATGTAGAAAAGGTATGACAAAATCCAACCTCCATTCATAATAAAAAATTCTCAAACAGGAATAGAAAGGAACTTCCTAGAGCTGATAAAGGACGTCTACAGAAAACTACAGCCAACATAATACATAATGGTGAAAGACTGAGCACGTTCCCCCTAAGGTCAGGAATTAGGCAAGGATGTCTGCTCTTACCACTTCCATTCAACACTGAATTGGTGGTCCTAATCAATGTAAATAAGGCAAGAAAATGAAAAAGCAAAAAGACAGAAAAAAAAAGAAGCAAAATAGACTTTATTCACAAATGATATGACTGGTTTGCAGAACACCCAAAGGAATCTACAACAAGATTGGTGAAATTTAATAAGTGAAATTCAATGAGTCTGAGTATAAGGCCAATATACAAAAATCAATTATATTTCTATATAATAGCAACTACTTGAAAATGAAATTAAAAATAAATTCTATTCATAATCATATAAAAACTAAATATACAGAAATAGATGTAATGAAAGACACAGAAAGCATCTCCAGTGAAAACTAGAAAACATTCTTGGGAGAAATTAAAGGCCCTAAAAGATGGAGAGAGATACCATCTCATGCTCATGAGTGTCACCAGGAATCAGCAAATGTTTTCTATAAAGGTTCAGATAGTAAATATTTTAGACTCTGAAGACCATAAAGTCTCTGTTGAAAGTACTCCGTTGTTATAGCATGAAAGCAGCTGTAGACAAAATGTAAATGAATGAACATTGCTGTGTCCCAATAAAACTTTATCTATAAAAACAGGCAGCTGGCCAGTTTTGGTCCATGAGCTGAAGTCTGCCAACCCCTGGCTTAGAAGACTTAAATAGTTAAAATGTCAATTCTCCCTGAAATTATCTATAGATTTAATGATCAAATTGATCATAAAATTTATATGAAAATGTAAAGGACCTAGAATAGCCAAAACAATCCCAAGAAAGAAAAGCAAAGTTGGAGGAATTTATGCTACCTGATTTTAAAACTTACTGAAAAGACACAATAATCAAGACAGTATGGAATTGGGTAAGGTTAAACAAAGAGATCAGTGAAACAGAGTCCAGAAAAAAACCCACATATATGGTCAATGATTTTGGAGAATGGTGTCAAGTTAATTCAATGGGGAAAAGATAAACTTTTTCAACAAATAGTACTGGACTAGATATTTGTACGGAAAAAAATCGACTCCTATACATTACAACAAAGGGAAAAAATTAACTCAAGATAGATTAGTGACATAAATGTAAAGGATAACATTATAAAGCCCCTCAAACAAAACAGAGGAGAGGGAAGCGGATGTGGCTCAACGCAGTTGGGTGCCTGCCTACTACATGGGAGGTCCCGGGTTTGGGTCCCAGTGCCTCCTAAAGAAGACAAGCAAGACAGTGAGCGGATGCAACAGGCTGGTGCAGCAAGCTGATGCAATGAGATGACACAACGAGGAAACACAATGAGACACACAACAAGCAGGGAGTGGATGTAGCTCAAGCAATTGGTTGCCTCCCTTCCACATGGGAGGTCCTGGGTTTGGTTCCCGGGTGCCTCCTAAAAAGAAGATGAGCAGACAGCAGAACAGCAAGCACAAACAAGGAGGGTGGGGGTAGATATAAATTTAAAAAAAATTTTTTTTAAAATAGGAGAATATCTCTGCAAGTCAAGAGGTAGTCAATGAGGGAAGTGGACGTGGCTCAAGTGATTGGGCTCCCGTCTACCATATAGGAGGTCCAGAGTTCAATTCCCAGGGCCTCTTGGTGAAAAGCAAGCTGGCCTGCGCAAAGAACTGGTGTAGCAAGATGATGCAACAAAAAGAGACACAGAAGAGAGACAATAGGAGAGGTGGCAGACTAGGGAGCTGAGGTGACGCAAGAGATTCAGTGCCTCTCTCCACTCCAGAAGGTCCCGGGATCAGTTCCTGGTGCTGCCTAAAGAGAAGACAAGCAGACATAGAAGAACACACAGAAAGCAGACAGCGAGCGCAAAACCAATGAAGGGAGGGTGAAGGGGATAAATAAATAAATCTTAAAAAAAAAAAAAAGGTAGTCAATGATTTCTTACACAACATAAGAATATTCTAATCATAAAAGAAGAAACGGATAAACTGGGCTTTAAAATTAAAACTCCATGTCATCAAAAGACCTACTAAGATTTCCAATCATTGGGAAGCGGCTGTGGCTCAATCAGTAGGGCTCCCGTTTACCATATGGGAGGCCCCGGGTTCGGTTCCCGGGGCCTCCTGGTGAAGGCAAGCCCGCCCGCACGGCGTGGTTGGCTGACCCAGCGAGCACAAGCAGCAAGGGGGGGATAAATGAATAAATAAATAAAATCTTTAAAAAAAAAAAAAAAAGATTTCCAATCAAATAAGATGCTCTAAGATTCCACTCCCCACAGAATCTTTAAACAAATAGCAAAAACTGGTGGGAGCAGATGTAGCTCAAGTGGTTGAGCACCTGCTTCCCACATACAAGCTCCTGGGTTCAATCTCCAATACCTCCAAAAACACTAAAACAATACTGGCACTACCATCTTCCTCAGAGCTCCAGAAAACAGTTAAAGAATTGGAGTACCTGGGTGAGCACCCTATCAAGAAAATGGAACTTAGAAAACAAAAGAAGCTCATGGCACCCTTGCCGGTCCCTCCTCCAACTCTCCCAACTCGGTCTGAAGCTAGCCTGTGCTCTCGTGGTGGGTCCCCAGCCTTGTTCTGGAGGGAGCAAAGCAAGTCCTGTGCTCATACTGGAGTGCCTGTATGTCAGCGCCAATCCATCAGGTAGCAAACTGAAGGGCAGGCTCCCCTTCCCAAAACTCGCCCTGCACGCAGAAGCAGCTTGCAGACAGTTAAAGCGGTGTAATCAACAACAAAACTGAAGTGGCCTGGGGGCAAGGGACTACAGGCTTTAAAACATAAACTGGAACACACAGGAGGGGACACAGGGAGTCTATTCCACAGGGAGTACAAGGGGCATTCAGATCTCTGTAAATGGAGGGTTTTAAGATGGCGTCGGATTAGCTCAGGCGGGGCACAGATCTCTTGCAAAATAGGGGACAAAATGTAGAAGCCATCTAAGGGAGCTGCTTTGGGGATGTGCAAACCAGAAGCATGCCACACACATCATCTAGGAGGGACTGGGGACAGAGAAATGAAAAGGTCAAAGGGAAAACGTGAGGTGCTGCCCCCGTGGCTGGGAATGCCACCCATCCCCCACCCGAGGTGAACAGCACTGGTAAAACCTGTGGCTGAGTAGCCAAGGGAGAGGAGAAAGGACATATTCCTCCCAGGGAAGAGGAAGGGTATGGCTGGAGGCTGAGTGTGATTTCTTTTTTGGCGAATATAACCACCTTCATTCGGTTTTGAATCGCTCCTTCAGAAAACCTAGTTAGTAGAAACGGAAGGATTCATCTCCCTGGAAAGGTTTGCCAAAGAGCACCATCTATCTGCTGGCCAGCCCGGAAAGTGAAGGAAGAAAAGGCTTGCCTCTCCCTTTTCTAGAACCTGGTGTATACCCCATTGGCAGCTCCCTGCCCGTTTTCATTCTTGTACAGGGCAATCTTAAAGTTTTAGAAAAAACTGAGCCAAAAATCAGATAAGACTTGTGAAATAAAAACATTAGGCAAGAGAAAGAAATTGATTAACAGAGTAAAACCACCAACATAATCAGAATCCTAAATAGCAACAAAAGATGTTAAGGCATACTACGAAACAGGAAGATATGACCCAGACAAAGGAACAACCAAGAATCCAGACGTGACACAGGATTTAAAACAACTGATCAGGGGGCGGATGTGGCTCAAATGGTTGGGCGTCCGTCTCCCATATGGAGGGACCTGGGTTTGATCCCCGGGCCTCCCAGTAAAATAAAGAAAAATATAGAAGACGCGGGCCATTAGGCCCCACCAAGCCACACAGCAAGACGATGATGTAACAGGAAAGTGACACAAGGGAGAGCCAAGAATAAAGGCACTGAAAAACCAGGAACTAAGGTGGTGCAGGTGGTAGGATGCCTCTCTTCCACATCAGAGGTTCCCAGGATAGAATCCTGGTGAAAACAGAAAGAGAAAGATGAGAAGAGAGGGCAGGAAATAGACAAAGAGAATTGCTCAGCGAATGGACACAAAAAGCAGCAAAAATGGGGGGGGACGCGGTAAAAATGGATGAAAGTAAATAAATAAATAAATCTTAAAACAAAACAAAACAAAAAAACACAACACTCCAAAGTCCATGGGCAGCAGCAAAGGCAAAGATGAGAGGGAAATAGACAGCTCTAAATACACTGAAAAATAAGAAAGATCTCAAATCAGTGACCTAACCTCCCAATGGCAGAAACTAGAAAAAGGGCAAATTAAATCCAAAGAAAGCAGAAGGAAGGAAATAAAGATTAAAGCAGAAATAAATGAAATAGAGAATTTTTAAAGAAAGAGAATCCATGAAACAAAAAATTGGTTCTTTGAAGAGATCAACAAAATCTATATTTAGCTAAGAGAGAGGATGCAAATAATTAAAACCAGAAATGACAAGAGGAAATTACTACTGACCCCAGAGAAATAAAAAGGATTATAAGAGGATACCATGAACAACTGAATGCAAACAAATTAGAGAAGTTAGATGAAAAAGGCAAAATCCTAGAAACACACAAATAACTATACTGACTCAAGAAAAAAAAAAACAAAAAAACAGAAGATCTCAACAGATCAAGAACAAGTAAAGAGATTGAATCAGTAACTAAAAATCTTCCAGGGGAAGCGGCTGTGGCTCAATCAGTAGGGCTCCCGTTTACCATATGGGAGGCCCCGGGTTCGGTTCCCAGGGCCTCCTGGTGAAGGCAAGCCCGCCCGCACGGCGTGGTTAGCTGACCCAGCGAGCACAAGCAGCAACGGGGGATAAATGAATAAATAAATAAAATCTTTAAAAAAGAAAAAAAAAAAAAAACCTTCCAGGATGTGGATATGGCTCAACCAGTTGGGCACCCACCTACAACATGGGAGGTCCCAGGTTTGGGTCCCGGTGCCTCCTAAAAGAAGACAAGCAGACGTGCCCCAACCCCAATGAGCTAGATGCCGCCCCCCTCCTTCCCCCCCACAAGCCAGCAGATGCCACACGCCAGCAGACACCGCAGCCCTGGGGGAGCTAATGTGGCTCAGGCTGTTGGGCACTCTCCTCCCATGTGGGAGATCCCAGGATCAGTTCCCGGTGCCTCCTGGAGAAGGTGAGCAAACAATGAGCAGAAAGACAAGAGAACCATCTGGGGGAGTGGGGGATAAATAAAAAGAAAAATAAAATACATACATCTTTAAAAAAAAAAAAAAAACACCCTCCAACAAAGAAAAGTCCAAGACCAGATGGTTTCAATGAGTATTCCACCAAGCATTCCAAGTAGAATTAACAGCAATTCTGCTCAAACTCTTCCAAAATACTGAAGAGGAGGGAACACTCCCTAACTCACTCTATGATGCCAGCATCACCCTAATACCAAAGCCAGACAAAGATATCAGAAGAAAATTATATACCACTATCCCTTATGAAAATAGATGCAAAAATCTTCAACAAAATACTAGCAAATCGAATCCAACAGCATGTTAAAAGAAATATACACCATGATCAAATGGGACTTATTACAGGGATGCAAGTATGGGTCAGCGTAAGAAAATCAATAAAATGTAATACATCACATTAATAGGAAGAAGGAAAAAACTACATGATCACCTCAAATGTGGTAGAAAAGATATTTGACAAAATCCAGCACTCTTTCTCAATATAAACACTCAGAAAACCAGGAATAGAAAGAAATTTCCTCAACGTGATAAAGGGCATATATATTGGGGTCGGATGTGGCTCAACTGGTTGGGCGTCCGGCTCCCATATGGAGGGACCCGGGTTCGATCCCCGGGACCTCCCGGTAAAAAAAAAAAAAAAAGAGCATATATATTAAAAACCCACAGTTAATATATTCAATAGGAAAGACTGAAATCTTTCCCTCTAAGTTCAGGAAATAGAAAGTACAATGTCAGCATTGTACTGGATGTTCTAGCCAGAGTAATGAGGCAAGAAAAACAAATAAAAGTCATCCAGATCGGAAAGGAAGAAAAAGAACGTTCCCCATTTGATCCTATACATAGAGGATCCTGAAAAAATCCACAACAAAAACTACTAGAAGCTATGAAGCAAATTCAGTGAAATGGCAGGATACAAGATCAAGACGCAAAGATCTGTGGTGTCAGATGCTTGTAATGAACAATTTGAAGAGACAATCAAGGAAAATAATCCCATTTACAATAGCAACTAAAAGGATCAAATATCTAGGAATAAGTTTAACCCAGGATGCAAAGGACTTGTACAAGGAAAACTACAAAATATTGCAAAACAAAATCAAAGATCTAAATAAATGCAAAGATGCTTCATGTTCATAGTTTGAAAGAATAAATATTGTTAAGATGCCAATTTTACCCAAAGCAATTTACAGAATCAATGCAATCCCAATCAAAATTCCAAAAGGGGGGCGCCTGGAGGACCAGTGGCAGTGGTGACTCTAGATGTCAGGTCCCTCCCTTGGGTCATCCCAGCTGCAGCAGGCACTGCAGCTGCACCCGGGAGCCTGTGTGCTGCACATGCATGGGTCGGTGGGCACTAAGCAGGTGGCAGGGCATCGGCCCCACCCTCTCCCCCTGCCCAACAGTAATATTGTAATATTTTTATAGCAAAGGCAAAGAAGAGACTAGATTGATGCTAAAGGTTAATAATGGGAGGTGGGCAGGATATGGGATATGGTATTTTTCCTTTTGAAGTAATGAAAATGTTCTGAGATGGACTGAGCTGATGACAGCACAACTCTGATGAACCTGAGAGCCACTGATTATACACTTTGGATGGACTGTACAAGGCAGGGGACCGTATAACACAGTGAACCCTGTGGTTAGTGATGGACTGTGGCTAACAGTACAAATATGGAAACATTTTCTCATGAACCGTAACAAATATACAGTACTAATACAGGGTGTTAATAATGGGATGGTTTGTGGGGAAAACACACCAAATATAAGCTATGGACTATAGACAGCAGTAATAACATGAAGACGTTCTTTCATCATTTGTAACAAATGTGTCACAACAATGTAAGCTGTTGGTGGTGGGGCGGTGTATGAGAATCCTGCATGGTATGCATGATTGTTTTGCTAACTCACAACTCTCAAAAATTAATAAAATGAAAATAATTTTAAAAAATTCTAACAGCATACTTTGCAGAAATGGAAAAACCAATCATCAAATACATATGAAATAGGAAAGGGGCCCAAATAGCCAAAACCATCTTGAAAAAGAACAAAGTTGGTGCACTTCCTGATTTTAAAACCTATTACAGGGAAGTGGATGTGGCTCAAGCAGTTGGGTGCCTGCCTACCACATGGGAAGTCCCAGGTTCGGTTCTCAGTGCCTCCTAAAGACGACAAGCAAGACAGTGAGCTGACACGACAGGCTGGCATGGCAAGCTGATGCAACAAGATGACACAACGAAGAGACAAAGCAAGGAAACACAATGAGAGATACAACAATCAGGGAGTGGAGGTGGCTCAAGTGATTGGGTGCCTCCCTCCCACATGGGAGGTCCTGGATTCGGTTCCCGGTGCCTCCTAAAAAGATGACAGAGAGCAGACAGCAAGCGCAAACAATGAGGCGGGGATGGGGGGAAATAAACACATAAAATAAATCTTTAAAAAAAAAAAAAAAAAAACTTATTACAAACCTACATTAATCAAAACAGCATGGTACTGGGTCAAGGCCAGACATACAGACCAATGGAATCGAATTGGCAGTTCAGAAATAAACCCACAAAATCTATGGCTAATTGATTTTGAGTAACGGTGACAAGTCCACTGAGTGGAGATAAAATAGCGTCTTTAACAAATGGTGCTGGGAAAAGTAGATATCCATATCCAAAAATATGAAGGTGGACCTCTACTTCATATTATATACAAAAATTAACACAAAATGGATCAAACACCTAAATATAAGAGCCAGTATTATAAATCTCCTAAGAGAAAACGTAGGGAAGCATCTTCAGGACATTTGTATCAGGCAATGGGTTTCTTAAACTTTATACCAAAAGCATGAACAATCAATGAAAAAATAGATAAAATGGGACTTCCAACATTAAAAATTTCTGTGCATCAAAGGATATTATGAAAAAAGTATAAAGACAACCTACAGAAAGGGAGAAAATATTTGGAAACCACATATTTTGTAAGGGTTTACTATCCAAAATCTATAGGGAACTTAACAACAAAAAGAAAAACAACTCAATTAAAAATGGACTAAAGACTTGCTCCACTGAAGATATACAAATGGCCCATCAGCACATGAAAAGGTGCTCAACATCATTAGTCATTAAGGAAATGCAAACCAAAACCACAATGGGGTGCCATTTCACAAGCACTGGAATGGCTACTGTATTAGTTAGGGTTCTCCATGGAAATAGAACCGAAATAGAATACATAAAATGTAAATATTATGAGATTTATCATAGGACTTGACCCACACCACTGTGGGGATTGGCAAGTTTGGATTCCACAAGCTGGGAACACCAATGAAGGCTTCCTGACTTCCCTAGGAGAAGCTGGCTGGCTGAAGCAGAGAGAAATTCTTCTTTGTGACTGCTGCAATGGCTAGATGAGACTTCCTTGCTGAAGGCAATCTCCTTTTTAATTTTCAATACAATCAACCATAAATATAAAAACTGATGATTTAAATCCACAAAATAGCCTCACAGTATTAGGCCAGGGATTGCTTTTACCATAACCTAGCCAAGTTGACACATGACCTTAACTATCACAGCTACTATTTTTTTTCCCCGATTCCCCGACAAGGAGGCTGACAGCTCACTCCCCCGACCCCATGACTCCAGTCATCTATTTGTTCATTGTCTGGGTTTTTTTTGTTTGTTTGTTTAGGAGGCACTGGGAATCCAACCCAGGACCTCCCATGTGGGAGGCAGGTGCTCAACTGCTTGAGCCACATCCGCTCCCCCCACAGCTACTATTTTTTAAAAAAAGAAAATGAGTGTTGGAGAGGATGTAGATAAACTGGAATCATCATACATTATTGGTAGAAATGTAAAATGGTGCAGCCAACGTTGGAAAACAATTTGGCATTTCTCAGAAAGTTAAGTATAGATTACCATTAGACCTGGAGTCCCATTTCTAGGATTATATACCCAAAGGAATTGAAAGCAGGGACAGAAACAGATATTTCCACTCTGGTGATCCCAGCAGCATTATTTACAATTGCCAAAGTACAGAAACAACCCAACTGTCCTGATGAATGGATAAACATAAGATGGAATATAATTTGGCAATAAAAAGGAATGAAGTTCTGATGCATGCTATAACATGGATGAGCCTTGCAGCCATTATGTTGATGAAGTGAAATAAGCCAGGCACAAAAGGCCAAATATTGTATGATTTCACTGATATGAAGCAATTAGATTATTCAAATTAATCCAGAAAATAAAAAACTAGAATACAGGTTACCAGGGCCTGGGTGGGGGTGGACAATGTAGAGTTAATACTTTTTTAATTGATACAGAATTTCTCTTTGGGGGACAGGAAAGTTTTGGTAATGGTGGCACAACATTGTCAGTGCAATTAATATCACTGAATTATATATCTGAAAGTGGTTAAAAGGGGAAATTTCAGGTTGTATATGTTATGTTTTTAAATATAGGATTGTACAGCACAAGCAAGGAACCCTAATGTAATCCATGGATTATGGTTCATAGTACAACTAAAATAATGTTCATCAATTGTTACAAATGTACCACACTAATGCAAGGTGTTAATAAATGGGGGGCGGGTTATGGGAACTCTCTATTTTCTGCATCATTTTTCTGTAAATCTACAACTTCTCTAACAAAAAGAAAGGGGAAAAAAAAAAACGAAACTCTACAAAACAGTGAACTCTAATGTTAAATATGGACTATAGTTAATAGTATAATTATAGTAATATTGTTTTTTGTTTTGTTTTGTTTTTTGTTTTTTGTTTAAAGATTTTATTTATTTATTCATTTATCCCCCCCTTGCTGCTTGTGCTCGCTGGGTCAGCTAACCATGCCGTGTGGGCGGGTTTGCCTTCACGGGGTTTGGTGCCCCCGGTTTGGTTCCCGGGGCCTCCCATATGGTAAACGGGAGCCCCACTGATTGAGCCACAGCCGCTTCCCAGTAATATTGTTTTATCAGTTGTAACAAAGGTACCACACTAATGCAAAATGTTAATAAGGAAAACTGTATGGCAGGGAGGTGTAGGGGAACTGTGTCCTTTCTACAAAATATTTCTGTAAACCTACAAATATGCGAAAAAAAAAAATGACCTATTAAGAAAATGAAAAGGCAAGACACAGACTAGAAGAAAATTTCAAAATACATCTCATATCCAGATTGCCTAAAGAACTCCTACAAAGAAATAAAAAGACAAACCCAATTTCAAAAACAACTTGGACAGATATGTCTCCAAAGAGTAACTATGAGTGGCCAATAAGCACATCAAAAGATACTTGACATCATTAGTCATCAGGGAAACGCAAATTAAAATCACAATGAGATATTACCATATACCCACTAGAATGACTAAACTATAAATAAGCAATATACAAATGAACTGCACCACTGCAAAATGCTGGAGAAAACCAAATCTCCCACACATTGTGATTGGGAGTGTAATATGGTATAACCACTGTGGAAAGCTGGCAGCCTCTTCAAAATCAAACATATATTTTCAATATGATTCAGCAATTCCACTATTTACCCATAAGAAAAGAAAGCAGGTCCACAGAACGTTCACTACCATTTTATCCATAAAAGCAAAAAAGTTAAAACAATGGTTTACTATACACTTATTGTTTATGTATGCTCATGTATGAATGATATACTTCAATAAAAAATTAAAAACAGCAAAAAAACCACAATGGTAATATTCATCAATAGGAGAATGGTTAAACAAACTGTGGTATATTCATATAATGGCATCAATTCAGCAATAAAAAGGAAGACAAGATATGAAATGATACAGATGAATCTCAGAAGCAATTTTACTCAGCGAAAGACACAAGAGAGTAAGTACTGACTGGTTCCATGTTTACAAAGGTCAAGAGCAGGCAAAATTAACCTGTTGGGCTAGAAACCAGAATAGTGGTTGTCTCTGGGGATGCAAGGAAGGAATGAATGACTGGAATTCTGGGGGGTAATGGAAATGTTGTATATATACATTGGCATATGAACAACACAATATAGACACTTGTCAAAATGCAATGAATTATACATTTAACATCTGTGCATTTTATACTTCAATTAAAAATTAATATGGTATTTTACATATATTAAAAATACTACTACTCAGTGCAGTATTTTCACCGATATTATGATCACTTTGAGTTATGGGTCTTTAAATTTTTAAAAAGTAGTGCGGATATTTAGCCTTACATATATGCCTACAAAAATATGTAATTAAGTGAATTTAAAAAGTTCAAGTATACATAAATTTTTTTAAAAATTATTTAGATACATAGTTGTGTGTGTGTGTCCCCACCCCGCCCCCCCTTTTCTTAGGAGGTACCAGGGCTTGTACCCAGGACCTCGCACATGGGAAGCAGGCACTTAACCACTGAGCTACATCCACTCCCCGTGGATACATAGATTTTTAAGAGTAGTTACCTCTTAAAGGGGGAAGGAGATGGTTAAAGAAGACTTTCACTTTCTATTTGTATATTATACTTATCTATATGTATACACACACATACATACATATATATTCAACTTACTTTAATATCTTCAGATTATATTCATATAATACTTAAAGTTTAAAATAAAATATCTAATTCTCAAGTGTTCATACCCTTTTTTCTCATTTCACTTTGTAATATTTTCTAAATTATTATTATCTTTTTTAGGTACTGGGGCTGGGGATTGAACCCGGAACCTCATATGTGGGAAGACGGCACTCAACCACTGAGCCACACTGGCTACCCTGAGTTGGGTTTTTCATTTGTTTGCTTGTTGTTTGGGTTTTTTTGTTTTTAGGAAGCACTGGGGACCAAACCCAGACCTCCCAGGTGAGAAGCAGGCACTCAACTGCTTGAGCCACATCGCCTCCCTCTAAATTATTTTATGAGTCACTTTAAATAATTTATTTTTTAATTCACAGGCTTCTAAAAAGTTACTTATTAGCTTTACAAAACTTTCCATTCATTCTTTTTTTTTTTTTTTTAAAGATTTTTATTTATTTATTCATTTATCCCCCCCTTGCTGCTTGTGCTCGCTGGGTCAGCTAACCACACCGCGCGGGCGGGCTTGCCTTCACCAGGAGGCCCCAGGAACCGAACCCGGGGCCTCCCATATGGTAAACGGGAGCCCTACTGATTGAGCCACAGCCGCTTCCCCCATTCATTCTTTAAAAGTGAAATATTTGAACTAAGAAAGTATTTTGCTGCTGATGACTGTGTATCTTTGTGAATATACTGAAAACTACTCTGGGATTACAATGATTCTAATATTCCTTCAATACTGAAATGACATTTGGATAGATTAGCACCTTTAACACAATGAAGCAATTACACATTTTTAAATACTAAGTAATTTCCGAATCTCAAAAAGGCACAGAACACCAACTCTGGCAGATTCCTACTGCCCAAACATATCCACTCATCCCTTCTTCCTTACTCACAGGATCTTGTGGTTTTTATGATGTTTCAACATGCTTGGTCATAAAATATTTTCTTCCTTTGTCCCTACTGCAGCTCAGGATAGCTACGTGATCCTGGTCTGGCAACAGGGATAGAACTAGAAATTTACTGCTGGAATCTCCAGGAAAGCTTCCGCTTCCCCAATAGAAGAGGGATGGGCTCAACTGGCACAGCCCCTCTTGCCCTTTGCCCTTCCCCTTATTCTGCCTGGAATTTAAACATGCTGTCTGGTGTCCATCTTGTGGCTTTGACGACAAAAGCTATACCAAAGATGGCTGAACTGGAAGCTAGAAGGAGTCTGGGTCCTCGGTGATTTCCTTGGGCAACTATACCAACCCGGGATGGCCCATTTGCATAGTACTTGTCATGAGAGAGAAATAAAACCTAGTTGGTTGCATCATCGTAGCTGGGTTCTGTTACATGTGGATAAACACAATCCTGATACAATGACCAATACAGTAAATGGAAACTGCACACCATTACTATTTATTGACAACTAAATTAATGTACCAATTAATTTAAAAAGAAACCACAGAGCTCCTACCTTAACAGTAGTATTTGGCTTCATACCACATCGATAAGTCTTTGCTATCTGTGGAGTAAGTTGCATTTCCTTTGTAAGTTGCCTCCATTTCCTACACTCAGGTTTTGTACACTGGACCTACATGGGAAGCAATATGTCGAGGTCAATATGCCGGCTTAGCTACCATTTCTATCCTCCAACACTCACTTTACCATCTTCTGCAAATGGCTTAACCAACTACTTTCTCTCCCCCTTATATTCCCACCATCCATGATAATCCACTTTTAAACCATTGGGGTAAGCCCCAGGAAATTTCAAAGAGATTCTGAGTACTGTTGCCAGAAAAACTTTCCAGGTCTAACCTAAGGAAATAATCAGAATTATAGTTAGTTACAGTTAGTCAAAATGCATGCACACTAAATGAAACATGGTATCCTCATTTGGATTCTGGACCAGTAAAAGTACATTAGTGGGAGATGGATGTGGCTCAAATGGTTGGGAGTCCGTCTCCCATATGGAGGGACCTGGGTTCAATCCCTGGGACCTCCCAGTCAAAAAAAAAAAAGTACATTAGTAAAAAAAACTGGTGAAATCCAATAAAGCCTGTACCTTTTTTTATCAGTACTGTACCAAAGCTAATTTCTTAGTTTGGCAAATGACTATGATTATAAAAGATGATAAATTTAGGAGAAACTGGGTGAAGGATATAGGAGTTCTCTGTACTATTTTTGCCAATTTTTCTGTAAGTTTAAAATTATTCTAAAATGAAAACTTTACTCTTTAAAAGTGTGTGGATATCCACATGCAAAGGAATAAAGTTGGAATCCTACCTCACACTATATACAAAAATTAACTCAAAACGGATCAAAACTTAAATGTAAGAGCTCTATCTATAGAACTAAGGAAAAAACAACAACATGGAAATAAATCTTCATGACCTCAACTTTGGCAATGGATTCTTAGATGAAAAATAAAAGTAAGAAAACAAAAAATACGTAAATTGGACTTCACCAAAATTAAACTTTTGTTCATCAAAGGATACTACGAAAAAAGTGAAAAAGCAATGTACAGAATGGGAGAAAATGTTTGCAAATCCTTTATCTGATAAGGGTCTAGAATATAGAATAAACTCTTTCAACTCAACAACAAAAAGACAAGCAACCCAATTAATAAATGGGCAAAGGATTTGAATAGACATTTTAACAAAGATGATATACAAATGACCAACAAGCACATGGAAAGATGCTCAAGTACCAGTAGTCATTAGGGAAATGCAAATCAAAACCAAATGAGAGAAGCGGCTGTGGCTCAAGCAACTGAGTTCCCATTTACCATATGGAGGACCTGGGTTCGATCCCCGGGACCTCCTGGTAAAAAAAGAAAAAAGGCGTCCCAGACCCGCATGGTGCAGTGAGCCACAGGCCCCTGTACGGTGCAGCGATGCACCAAAAAGACGATTATGCAACCAAATAGGAAAAAAACTAAAAAAAAACAAAACGAAATGAAATACCCCTTCATACTTACTAGGATGGCTAGAATAAAAAAAGTTGGAAAATAACAAGTGTTAGAAAGGATGTGGAGAAACTGAAACCCTCATATATTGCTGGGGGCGAGGGTGTGTGTGCGGGGATGTAAAATGGTGCAGGTGCTGTGGAAGAGTTTGGCAGTTCCTGAAAAAGTCAAATATGGAATTACCATATGACTCAGCAATTCCACTCCTAGGTATATCCTCAAATAACTGAAAGCAGGCATTCAAACAGCCTGTACATGAAAGTTCACAGCAGCATTGTTCACGGTAGCCAAAAGGTAAAAATAACACAAATGTCCATCATGGATGAATGAACAAAATGTGGCATATCCATACGGTAAAATATTATTTAGCCTTAAAAAGGAATGAAATATTGATACATGCTACAATGTGAGCAAAGCTCTCAAAAGGGAAAGAAGCCAGACACAAAAGGTCACATGTTGTATGATCCCACTTATATGAAACATCCAGAATAACTATATCCATAGAGACAGAAAGCAGATTAGTGGTTGCCAGGAGCTGAAGGCAAGGAGAGGAGGGGAATGGGGAGTGGCTGTGTAATGGGTACAGGGTGTCCTTTGTGGGCCATGAAAATGCTGTGAACTAGAGAGGTAAGGACTAAATAACACCCTGAATGTACTAAATGCCACTGAATTGTTCGCTTTGTTACTGGAATTTCACTTCAATAAAAATTGTTTTAAAGAGTACGTACAGTGAAGCTCAGAATTATTTATAATATAAAATATTGAACAAGTAACTTACTATATGGTGGAATATTTATATAATATATGCAGTCACTAAAACATTTTCAAAGAATGGCTAAATAGAAAAATGATAATATAAAGTTGAACTAATTTTAAGAAAACTAAAAAATTATATCCAAAGAACGATTTTTAAACCTAATCAGGATTTATACATAAAGCATGGATTTGTGCTTAAAAACACACATCCAAAAATATGAAAGAAAAAAGATCAGAAAGATATGTACTAAACTTAACAATGGTTAGCAGCAACTGGTAACAAGCTTTTAATTTCTTAGGTTGAAACACGGACATTTTCTACAAAAAAAAAAAAAAAAAAAAAACCGTGATTTGCTTTAATAGCCAAGGAAAGAACAAGAGATGTACTAAAGGAAAGATTCCCCCCAAAATTAGCATTTTTATCCTTTCTACTTGCTTTTTAACTCCACAAATGTTTTATGGGACAAGTAAAGCATCATCCTTCTTACCCAGTAGGGCAGTTGCTGGTCTGCCATGAAAGCTTTGGGACTCGGTTCAGTTTTGCCATTGCTAGTCCATATTTTTTTCCAGGTAGTATATTTGTCATATCCATCCTTATGGCTGAAAACAAAAATAAATAATAATGAGCTACAAATTAATTGGGTTTTCAAAATAGGAGGCCAGTCAGTAAATCTCATGAAAAGGACTTAACTAACCATTTTATAAGGAAGAGGGGGAAATTCACTATGGCACTGATAAAACAGTCTGTCAGAAAGGGTACATTTCTATCACTTTTTTTAATTCTAAAAACTAGTAAGAAAGGACAGCTTTCTGTCTAGTGCCCTCAAATTGTCACCATCCTCCCCACAAATCTCTGTGCCCCACCCATTATGCCTTGTCACAAAAAAGCAGAGGAGCTTCTAGATTTTTCAGACCTTGCTGACAAAAGAGAACATCTGTCTCACGGCAGATATTTCTCACGCCCTGAGTTTGCTCACGTAAAAACAAGCACATGCAAACCACAGCGTCAAAGGCTGGTGAAATTCCAGTCACCTCAGACAAGACCGAACCTTCAGCTAATTCACTGAGCCTAGGGGCGAAGCCTTCCTGTAGGATCCAACTGTTGCTACCGCTCCCTCTACCAGGGAAAACTCACACAATGAGAGAACAAACCTTCTGTAGTAATGGTCAAAACATTCATTACAGAAATGCTCCCCACAGGAGAGGTGATACCATCGGGACGTGTAGCCATTTTTGGCACATCTGAAAATAGCAAAAATATGTAGTTTTGGTAACGGGTACAAATCTTTTTTTTTTTTTTTGGTAACATCAAGCACCTCCGCTGTGCCATTTTGAATGAATTCCACTTTTTATTTTTTTTTTAGATGTATTTATTTACTTTTATCCATTTTTAACCTCCGCCCCGCCCCCCATTTTGTTTTTGTGCCCATTCACTAGGCAATGCTGTGTGTCTGTTTCCTGCCCTCTCTTCTCATCCTTCTCTTCCTGTATTCACCAGGATTCGATCCTGGGAAACTCCGATGTGGGAGAGAGACGTTCTGCCACCTGCGCCACCTTAGTTCCTGGTTTTTCGGAGCATCTCGTCTTGGATCTCCCTTCTGTCACTCTCCTGTTATGTCATCATCTTGCTGAGCGGCTCCGCGGGGCCTGTCGGCACGCCTGTGCATGGGGCCTAGTGGCCCGGGTGCCTTCTATATTTTTCTTTATTTTTACTGGGAGGTCCCGGAGATCGAACCCAGGTCCCTCCATATGGGAGACGGATGCCCAACCATTTGAGCCACATCTGTCCCCCCGAATTCCACTTTGAATTCTGGCTAACAACAGGGGAAATGGAACGGATGCTGGATACGTAACAGTACATGGTGATGATACGGAAGGGCACACAAGTGCCTGAGGTTTACAGAGACTCCTCGGAGCACGAAAGGGTTTTAGGACATGGCGTGATGGATGTCACTGTCCTTGCTGCAAGTTGCATGTGTGTGAAAAGAGCAGACTCTAGTAATAACGCCTGCCCAACAGTGAATATTCAATGAATCTGGCCAGCTGTAATCGGAATAGAGCAGGCAATCTGGCTAAGACAACCGGTCCAACAGCCAATCACATAGTAAAAGAATGAAAAGTAATGCCATTATGAACCTACCACCATCACCACTTTGTTTAAAAACATAAACGGGAGTTTTCTAGGTTTTTGAATTTTAAGCCTTAATAGAATATTTTTTTCTGGAAGTAAATAGGGCATACTTGTGTCATCCATCCCAAAGTGGCAAGACTGCAGTTAGCTACATAGTTTCAATGAGAAGTGTATATGTATTACTCCAGAGAGGAGACATTATACCAGGGAGGAAAAAAGGCACAGAGAAAAGAAGCTACAAGGAGCTCAAGAATTCTCTACTGAGTCACCATCCCTTAAGCCACTCCAGCCTCAACCCCCAAGAGAGGTACAGCTTCAAGGACAGTGTATTGGCAACAGTGCAGAGCTGATGAGGGTGTAATCTCCCCATTAGGCTAAGTCTAGCAGGGAGCAGATCTGAGAGAGTGTGACGTGCATGGAATGGACAAGTCGTGTCTTTTACTAGATACACATCTATCTACAGCTATCTCTAGGACAACTATCTTTGAGGATGCTATTCCCACAAAGAATGCTCTCGCAGGCAGGATCGTGAGGCCAAGACATGCTGTCTAAACAGACCTTTCAGAAGCACTTGCGAAACACACAGGACATGCTGCTGTACAGCCGGCCTTTTCACATTTCCTGTATTTTTTCTCGGACCCAGTGTCTTCATCCTCATCTGTTGTCTCTGTTGCTTTTTTCTTTGCCTGGGGAAGAACCAGCTCAGGTTAAGCTTTCACCAGAATGGCTAGTGGGGAAGATGGATGGAAGGTTTGCTACTGAAATCACTTTGGTGTTAGGAGTCCTATATGTAAAGGTCAAAAACATCCTGGCAGTAGGTTAGGGGTTCACAATGTCACGATTTTCTCGAGACTGCAACTGTGCAAATAAGTCACTAACTCGCTTAAAAAAAATAGGGCCAACACTTTAACTATAGATTTCTGAGTAGAGAACTAAAATTCATGTAGGCCTTTCTCAGGAAAAGTTATATCAATCAAAATAAACAAAAGTCACTCTGAAATTAATATTTTTCCCCCCTTTACTGGGAGTAGTTACAGCCTCTCAAGACTACAGATAAAACACCAGAAATTTCTAGGAAAGGAATTATACCACTCAATTTTTTTCTAAAAGATTAAAAAAAAAAAAAAAAGCCTTACAAAATTGATTGGAGCATTTAACTCCCCAAGCAACTACTGATATAAGCTAAAGTCTGAATTCCTATGACTGACACCCAACCCAAGTATGACCTGGCCCCACCTCATGCAACCACACGGCTGCTATTCTCTAATCCTCCCCCACCCCAATGCTGACTCACATGCTCTGCCAGATATGCTAGCTTTTTCTACATTTTATCACACTTTGTCACACTCTATTGTGAATGTCTGGGTGGATCTCGCCACCAGACTGCAGGTTCCTTGAACACTGGAGTTTTTACCTCCAATCCTTCAGGCACAATCATAATAACTCAAAATGGGTTTGCTGTGCTCAAAATGGGTGTGCTGGATGAACAAATCAATGATACCTGCCTACCGGAGCTCCTCAAAGGAAGGCTATCTGGAGACTGGTCAAAAGATGCCTTTTTCTTTGTTCTCCCACGTGGGGTTGCCATTGTATTAGAAAATCTGTAAAATAAAACAAAACAACTAAACTATCAACTATTATCTTCTGCTAATACTTTCAACACTCTGGAAAAAAGTTACGCCATTTAGAAGGTAAGAGCATATGCTCTACAGTTGGACTGCATGGACAGAACTACCACCTTTAAGTAACTTTCCCATTAAACTCTCTAAGCCTCAGTTTCAACATATATAAAATGGACATAGAAAGAGTATACCATAATATTGGCATAAGGATGAAATAAGGTAACCTATTTAAAGCACTTAGGACCAGGTCTTGTAAATGAATACATACTCAAAAAAAAAAAAAAAAAAAAAATTACCAGTTAGTAGTATGCCCATTTTTACAAATAGAACACCTAGACTTGTGCCTGTGATGGTCCAATGCACCCTACTGTACCTTCTAGGCAGTTCCTGAAGTTGGAGCTCTTACTATCCTTTAAAAACAAAGCTCATTCATTCCTCTTTGGTAAAACCCAACAATTCCACCTCAGCTATACGCTAGTCACTACTGAATACAGGGGTCTGATTAGATACAAGCACAGGTCTCCTCTATGGACAAATTTTATGAGCTCTCAAACTAGTCTAGTAATAGCATGGCTAAATAAACATTAAGAACAAAACGACTCCAAGAAAAATATTACCTAGCAATCATGAAAGATTAAGATCCATCAAATCAGTATATTTTCTATTAAATTAGAAAAGAATGTAAAATGCTTAGCAAGTTTACCACTATCATTCCATTCCTTCCCTGATCCACCCCACTTACCCCTTCCCAGGCACACACAAAATGAGAGAATGAAAAATAGGACATACCTGTGGATAAGGAATTTGAAAGTGGAAAAGTGAGATGATAAAATAAAAATTTCATATTATAATCTTAATCTTGGAGAAAAGCTTTGAGGGGCTTGAAATCCTATTGATTCAAATCCTTGAGTATTAAACTTCATAAGACTTATTTTTCGGGGATTATTAACATCACGTGGGAAAAGTTTGAGTCTGCCATCTACATCAACTGAAAAATCTTGACATTAACGTTATGGATGATTTCCCCTTAATTTATATTCTTCGCATTCTCAGAACAATATTTTGTTAGTTGTGAGCACAACCCTACATAATCTGACATACATTATAGTTCCTTTAGTATTAAATAAGTCGCCATTAAATTCCTACAGAATCCATTTCACTGCTGGCTGAAGTACTAATAACAGTAAAAGCTCTCATCTAATCTATAATTGTTACATCCAAAAACTTTCTGAATCCCATTTACATTTTAAAATACAGACTAATTAAGGACTTCCAATTTAACAAATTTCTTTATATAAAATACATATCCCACATTTTTCATAAAATGAACTGGAAATATAGTATATTTATGTCTTGTAGCAAATATATTTGAAGTCCAATATGGGGTTTAGGAACAAAATGAAATCAGCCTAGGTTCTTGCAACATGTGACCTTACCAAGCATTTCTAAAAGAGAGCAGGGGGGAAGCGGCTGTGGCTCAATCAGTAGGGCTCCCGTTTACCGTATGGGAGGCCCCGGGAACTGAACCCAGGGCCTCCTGGTGAAGGCAAGCCCGCCCGCACGGTGTGGTTAGCTGACCCAGCGAGCACAAGCAGCAAGGGGGGGATAAATGAATAAATAAATAAAATCTTTAAAAAAATAAATAAAAAACAAAAGAGAGCAGGGGTTCTATAAATTTCATCAAGTATTTGTTTTCTGGAAAACATGTACTGAGGCAATAAAATATATAATTCAAGAAATGCTTAAAGAGAAAATGAAAATATGAGCCATTAAAAAATCTGTGCTGTCTTGGGAAAATCTGATAAGAAGTTTTTTTTTTTTGGATAAATTTTCAACTTCAAGTAAACAAGTCACGGTTATGCACCCCCCCCCTTTTTTTTTTTTTTAATAATTTCAAACTACAGGTCAGTTGTAAAAATAATACAGATCCCATCCAGAAAACTTCAACATAACCCCAACCCCTATTCTTTTTTGAAACTTAATATAAATAGCTTTTTCACTGTTGCTGGTTTCTTAGTTTTTAAAATGAAGGAAAAAAATTTAAGGTGAAGAACGACAGTTGTACTTTCAAATAAAATTTTAGAAATATTGACCAGTGTCATTAAAACAAATTACTATACTGAAAGTGTTTTCCCACCTGATTCTTCAAATAAAGAAACATACCCTAACTTTAAATATAATCAACTTATTTCACGTTCAATATAATTTTTACTTTGCAGCTTTGGTTTTCTTTTAATGTAACAAAAGAAAAACTTTTTGGTTTTGTTTTTTTTTTTTTTTAACTAATTACATCAATTACTAGATTTTTGTTTTAATAATTCCTAGGGCTTTTTTTTCCAAAGTAGATTATTCAAAAAGAAAAAAAAAAAAAAGCAAACACATAACTCATAAAAATTTGAATCAAAAAGAAAAGAAAGGTTGGCATAAAAATTTATCATGGAGTCAGCATCAATCTAAAAATGGGACAAACTTCTTCAGAGACAACAGAAACAGGAATTTCCCTTTGGGCCACTTCAAATAAGGTGAAATGAGCACCTCAGTGCTCCCACACTAATTAAATTTCCATAAATATGGATCCAGTTCAATTGTCCGGATGCCTTTTGTTGACTACTTTCTCTGCCTGGAAGACATAAATTATTCATGGTAATTTTCTAGAGCACCTCGGAAGAAACCTTCCCTTTCGACTCTTTAAAGACCAGATGGAACACACACACTGGCCCAAGCCCGAGCTGTAAGTCTGTGAGATTTGGGGGGCGGGTTACTCTCCCCACCCGGAGTCCTGCCCACCTGGAGTCACTCAAGGGAACGCCCGGCCTCTAGCTGGACGGGCTCCAGCTCGCGAAACCCCAACTTTCTGCAGCTGGGCCGCCCCCTCCTTCCTCCTCCACCTGCCAGCTGCGAGGCTGTCGACTAACAGCTCCCACAAGCCGCCCGCCCCCCGCCCGGGTTCCCAATCCCGGAGCTGTTACCCCAGCAACCCGCAATGCCGGTGGCGTCTCCCGCGGGCTGCAGACTTACCCCAGCACCTGCGGGCTGCGCGGGGTCCTCGCGGCCGCCCTCAAGGCGGGGAAGACGGGCGACGGGGATCCCCAGGCCGCGGGCGGCCCCCCGCCCCCGCCGCCCCCCAGGCGGGAGGGCTCTGACAGCCCCCAGGGGGGCGCCCCGGCGCCGGCGGCAACCGCCCCGCTTTCGGCGCAGCTTTCCGGGCTTCCCCCCCACAAACGGCCAAGCGGCAGCGCCCGCGGCTCACCTTTGAGCTGAGGAGGTGCCAGGAGTCCCGGAGAGCCGGCACCGCTGTGCGGAGAGGAAACACTGAAGGGCGTCAGGAGACCCGCAACCGCGCCACGACGCGGGGGACCCCGTCGCCCCCAAACGCTGACCCGGGAAACCCCCCTCTCCTCAGACAGGGAGCCCCACCCCGCACCCGCTGCCCTCAGTGCGGGCGAAACCGGCCCCTGGGGCAGCCGCCCCCCGCCCACCCGGGCGCGGGGCGCAGCACAGAGAGCCGAGAGGGGTCTGCACCCCCGCCAGGCTGCTTTGTGCAGCGCTGTCACCCGAAACCCGCCGTCGCCCCCCACGCCCGCCCCGAAAGCAGCGCGCGCCCACCTCTGGGCGCGGGCGAGACGGCGCGCGCCGCCCCGGACCGCGGGCGCCTCTCCCCAGCCGCGAGCCGAGCGCACGGGACGGCAGGACCCGCGCCGCGAGCCGCAGCCCCCGCTCGGCCGCCGCTTCCGCCCCTGTCACGGCGTGACCCGGGGTGGGAGGAGCCGGCGGGCCCAGGGAGGAGGGGGGGCCCCGCCTTCGCCTTCGCCGCGGCGCTCGCTCCGCCCTGGCCATTTCCGCCGCTGCGCAAGCCGGGTCTGCGCGCCGGGGGCGGGGCGTGGGGCGGGGCGTGGGCGGGGCCGGGGCGGAGGGGGCGGAGTCGGGCGCGCTGGGATCCCGACCCAGAGGCCTGCGGGCGCCGCAGGACACGCGCGGCGGCGGGCGGCCGAGCAGGTAGGCTCCCCCGGGGCGCCGAGGAGGCGCGGCTGTGAAATGGCTTTGCTGGGCGTGCGTGAGCCGGTGGCCAGGTTCCGCGAAATGAGCATCGTGACGAGCGTGGGCAGCCTGGCAGTCCTTGCCTCGAATCGGTGTGGAGAGAAGCGGAAAGGAGGAGCTTGATGCGGCCAGTGGCCTTTCGGTCCCTGCTGTGCAGTAGTGGTTTTTAAGAGAAGTCCCTGCCGGAGTCGCGTTTGGCAGCGCGGGCACGGCTGGGAGTGGGGAGTGGGGCGCTGTAAAGATTTATGCCTTCTGGCCCTGGGGTGTGCTTCCCCAGGGCTATGCCTGTGTGAACAGTCACTCAGATTTGTGCCCTTTGGTAAGTTACACCTCAATTTAACAAAGCTTAACAAGTAAAATTAAAGCAGAAATTTAACAACAAAAAGGGGGGGGTGACCATCCTAGCACATCTGTTATTCCCGAGTGTCGGCAGGAATAAATGGTGAGACTTGCCTTTCCTAATTCTTGGAATTTACTCTTTTATCTTGTTGTGGAAGGAAACTCTCTTTCTCCAGAAAGGGACGTGGAACGCGCTGAGTCCAGGTTGAGAAACTGTGAAATGATTGCTCTAGTTCACGAGGTGGTCGTGATTGACCTATTCTGCTCGTTTAAGCTATCATTTAATCGAGGCTGTATCAAATCAGGGGACTCATAGATACATGGAAAAGGTGTTTGGAAAGACACTAAAGAGTTTTGGGTTAAGGGGTCTTTCAACGTGCTCCCCGTTGGCCACCCAAGAAAAGTTTGTATGAGAGGGTCAGAGCTGTGCAATTGCCAGTTGCCCTGGCCCTGTGAGGTCATGCTTCATTCTTCCTTGCAGGAGGTAGAGAACTGCTTAGGGTCCAAAGTCTCTGGCTGAAAATGAATGTGGGAAAAGTGCAACACTTTGGCTTTTCTGTACTATCATCGGAAACATCCCCTGACCTCTAAGCAAACCAGAAATATTCTCCTGGCTTGATGGGGGCTTTGCAAAGGCATTTGTTAACAAATGTTTGCTGAGATAAGTGAATTTATTTTGCCAATTCCAGGAGGGGTGCTTTCTCCTTAAATCCTAAAAAAAAAAATGAAGACACATTTTGTAAAAGGGAAATTTTTCCTGAATATCTGCTTTTGGATTGTGTTTGCTCTTCTCATTTGGAACCCCCAGTAAAAGCATGCTGGTATAATCCAAACAAATAGATTAATGGTTTAGAGGCAATGTTTGAAGTATAGTGTCATATTGGTAATATTTCAGGGTTGAGAGGAGAGGCATTTTCCCCATTCATTTGGACGGATTTGTAGTTATGTTTAGTGGTTCTTTTTTTCTCATTTTGTGTGTGTTTTCCATGCAAAAAAAAAAAAAAAAAGCAAAAGAAAATTATTTGAAAATACAAATTTGTGGAGTAGAGATAGGATATTGAACCCTTGGATCTACTCTTGCTCACTACTGAAACTGCCCACCCCCCCACACACACACACACAATAGCAGGATTTTTAAAGACATAAACCACTAGGATTGGGGGGTCGGATGTGGCTCAACTGGTTGGGCGTCCGTCTCCCATATGGAGGGACCCGGGTTCGATCCCTGGGACCTCCCGGTAAAAAAATAAATAAATAAATAAATAAAATAAACCACTAGGATAGCGAAGACAGGAGAGGAGACAAAAGCAATAAACATTTGGAAGTTAGGAAGCAGGTGGACAAGTGGAAGGTATTGAGCAGATAAAAGAAAGCTGAGTTCTGAATCATCAATGAAGAAAAAAAAAATTGCTTTGTAATATCTTCCAAAGCCTCAAAAATTTTAAGCACCAGATAGCTCTGAGAGGAAGAAGGGTGTGGCTGAAACCAGGAGGACTGCTTGAAATTCTGGTTCAGAAAAGGCGAAATCCACAGCTCTCTTTCCCATCTCCTTGCTGCCAGGTGCCTGCCACTCCCCACACCAGCAGACCTCTGGGGCTTGAGTCACTGAAAAGTCACTGGACTGGGCAGATGGCACAGTGGGAGTGGGAGTACCATTCTGAAAACATGGGGATTAACCGAGCATAAGCAAACAATGCTGAGACCTTCCCTGGCTCCTAGCCTTTTTTTTTCTCATGTGGGTATAGAACAGTGGCCCCAAGGACTTGATCCTTAACACAGAATTGGAAAATCCTGATATGGAAAATCTGACCTGCTCAAAGAAAATGAAGACAATGACTATAGGTTTCCAAACACAATTCTCCTTAGATCATCCTACAATGACGTTTGCAGTCAGTAAGCCCCACCTGTTGCCCGATTCCCTCTAGGTTCTTGGCTATTGTACATAAAAAGAATTTAAGAACATGCCAGTTTAGTTAGGCTGGTAGTTTATTAAGGAAATGAGAGAAGAGAATAGAAATGGGAGAAAATAACAGATTATGGGTCCCGGGTATACTTGCGGACTGGTCCAGGCAGAAAAAGGAGAAAAAAGGGCGATTTAGCCTCTGCACTTGCTTTTTAAACTAGTCATTATTCCTCCCACTTGCTGATGTTGGGGGGAGGGGTCCCAGTTGTTTGCTGTTTTGATTGATTGCCCCAGGGGGGCCCCAAAGATAAGGCCCCTTGAGAATATCCAGGGCTTTTCCTTCATCCGACCTTCTGGTGGGGTCCTTCTCTCAGAGGATTCCCAGGTGGAATTCCATGGGCACGTGTTTCACGGCCAGTCGTCTTCCCACTCCCTAAAATAAACTAGCCTGTCTCACACCCTCACACTCAAATTTCAAATCAGTTTTACAGAGTCTGCTCTTAAATATGAGCAGATATCAAGAATCAATAGACATTTGAAGAGAGCCTCTAATTTGAAAGATAGAGGCCAAAACAGACCGACAGAAAGACTTATAAGTAAATAACTATGCAGATAAAAAAATATTACATCCATGAAATAGAACAGAATAATATAAAAAGAACTTTAGTCTCATGGCATTATCTCATAATCTGTAACAAATATTCCACAGTGGTGTGGTGTGTTGGTGAAGGGTTTTTGTATGGGAATTCTACACATGTGCTTGATTGTTTTGTAAGTTCACAACTTCTGTGATAAAAATATATTTTTAAAAAACTGAATAGGAGGGTAGAAAAAGAAAATTAATGTGGTCTCAGAGAGTAGGGTGACAAATAAAGAGATGATAATTAGAAAAAATGTGAGAAGTTTAGACCACAAGGCCAGGAGGCTCTACAGCCATTGAATAGGGACTTCAGGAAAAAAGAAATAGGAAAAAAAAAAAAAAAGAGGGACATAAATCATCACCTAACAAATTCAAGAATTTGTCCAAAATTTAAGGACATGAGCTTCCCGATTTTTTTTTAAAAACTCTGTCAAATGGATGGAAGTAGACACAAGATAAGACATAGTATGAAATTGCAACAACTAGGGACAAAGAAAAGCATCCAGAGAGGGGGGAAAAAAAGGTCAGCTAGAAAATGTCCCTGGACTTAAGCAATAACCCTGGAATTGAGAAGAGAATGGAGCAATTCCTTCCAAATTTTGAGAGAAAATGGTTTCTAACCAATAATTCTATACCCAGGAAAACTATAAATCAAGGAGGGAGAATAGTATAAAGACATTTTCATATAGGCAAAGTCACAAAACACTTTTCTCCCAAGCACCCTTTCTCAAGAAGCTGCTGGTGTTTGCATCACTAAAATGAGGGTGGTATCCTAAAACAGAGGACACCATGGGATAAAGAAAACAGGAGACTCAGCAAAAGAGAAACGGGAAAACCCCAGGCTCATGGTAGAGATCCCAGAATCCTAGCTGTGTACCAGGAGTAGAGTACAGCCAAGTCAGAAGGTTCCAGGATCCCTTAAGAGATGAAGAATCTATTGAGGGGAGCAGATGTAGCTCAAGTGGTTGAGCATCTGCTTCTTATGTACGAGGTCCTGGGTTCAATCCCCAGTACCACCTTAAAAAAAAAAAAAAAAAAATGAGCAGAACTTAGAATAGAACTATGATAAATATATGGAAAGCTAAATAAATGTAAAAACCACAGAAAGGAAATGTTGCATAGCACAGTAAAAAATAATCATAGAATACTACATGATGGGGTCGATGGAAGTGTTCTACATGATCTTGCAATGATGGATACAGGGCATGTTAAATTTCATCAAAAGTTATAAAAGTGTATGGACCAAAATGTAAACCATAATGTGAACCACTGACCACGAAAAGAAAAAAAGAAAAAGACTACTACATGGCTTAGCTGTGAATAGCACTTATCTAGTCATAATTTGCACTCCAAATACTTATCTAGTCAAAAAGAGCTGTAGTTATATTGGAAGGATTAGAAAGGTGAGGGGGGGGGGTGTGGAATTGGAAGACAGCTTAATGCTTATTTTCTATATATGCAACCTAAAAATGAAAAATCAAGAAGATGGAAAAGGAGCATGCTATTTTGAGATAAAGAGGTAGAGTCTATGTCTCACTTAAGAGTTAGGAGAGGGAGGCGGCTGTGGCTCAATCAGTAGGGCTCCTGTTTGCCATGTGGGAGGCCCCGGGTTCGGTTCCCAGGGCCTCCTGGTGAAGGCGAGCCCGCCCGCACGGCGTGGTTAGCTGACCCAGCGAGCACAAGCAGCAAGGGGGGGATAAATGAATGAATAAATAAAATCTTTAAAAAAAGAGTTAGGAGATAGCCACCTCACTCACTGGGAATGAAGATTGCTGTTCTATAACAAGCCTTGTTGAAGTATTTGACTCTAAGCTAAGTGCATTATAACATTGATAAAAAGAAAATCTAAAAATGTAAAAGAAATTCAAACATTAAAGATAGACAGATGAGAGGGAAAAAAATTCTAAGCTTACAAGTTATAAACTGTAGAGTATCTGTTTATTTTTTAAACCCCCCTCCCTTTTTAGCTTAAACTTTTCTCCTGTATGTTAAGATATAATTCAATTTATTTAATGTGCTAAATGAGGTATATTTCAACCACTAGACTCTCTGAAAAGTAATTTTTTGGATGACTTCTTGGACGTTGAAATATTTTTAAAAGCCAAACTCTAAAGATAAAGGTTTTTGCTGTTTTCATATAGTCATCAATAGAATTGTAATGCCTTTAAACGACAACATTGCAAATTCTTTCCATTTAGGTATTGGAGATATCTGGTTGTGAGGCAAAGGTGCCTACAAAACTATGGATGATACAAGAACTTTACTCGAAATTGAAGAGTACCCCAATAATGAGGCACAGAAAAACCGAGTACTAACTCTGGAAGAATGGCAAGAAAAGTGGGTGAGCCACAAAATTCCATTTCATCAGGAACAAGGACATCAGTAAGAAACCTTTTTTATATAACAGAGAAATGCTCTGTCAAAAGCTGACTTTGGAAATAGAATGATACTAAAGATACACATTATTTGACTGATTTTAAATGTACATTGAAAACTACATTTTAGCATCTCTGAAATCAGAATGCACCTATGGAATGTCATAGGTTGATTGTCGGTGTTTCTTGTTCTCGCCATATTCAAATAATGGTGTGACTGACCAGGGACGGCATCGTGGACTTATGAAACACATCTTATTATTATTATTTCTTAATCCCCTGTAGTTGCTACGTATTGGTCATACATCTTTACACATAACAGATGCTCATGCAACATTCATGGTGGTGTTTGGCTTGGTTTTCTAATAGCATATGTTCAAATGGTAACGTATTGTCAATAAGGTGCAAGAAGAGAAGTTGAGAGACATGAACAAGTGAGCGAGGATGTTGAGCAGTGTGGTAGTGGAAGTCTTCATAGTAACAACAATCAACCCTGGTAGTGGAAGTCTTCATAGCAACAACAGTCAATCCTGGGCCAGTGCTGAGTAGAGTGATTATTGGCAGCCCTCCAGCCCCGACTTCCCATGAGACGTCATTATTACATTTACACACCTAGGGGTAGTTGGGGGCATCCTCCCAGAGCCCCACTATTTGGGTTATTTCTCTCATGTGCATCGCCTTAGAGAGGCCAAATCTCTACAGAAGGAATTAACTATGAGAGTCAAACCCTTCCGAGCTACTTCTGAGACTTGAATATGCATTTAGAAAATTTACCATAAAACTAATGTTTTAAGGCCCCCTCCCCACACCACCACCACCAAAAATATATATACATTTGGGGAATTAATAAAGAATTTTAACCAAGGAAAGAAATAATTTTTAAGTTTTAATTACTAATCAGTAGAGCCTGAGGTTTGTCAGCTTTACCACTCACTGGCTGTGTGGCTTTGAGAAAGTTACTTGACCTTCCTGTTTCTTCATAAATATACTGGAGATGATAATAATTATTATCTGCTTTTTAAGGTTATTGGGATTATTAAGTGGAGTAATACATGAAGAGTACTTAGTATCATGCAATCATAGTCCTTTCTGTGCTTTGGGCTTATTTAAAAAACAAAAACAGGTTTTTTGTGTTTTTCTTCCCAGGCTATTAAAGAAGCATTTGGATACTTTTCTTAACGGCAAGAGTGGACTCAGGATATTTTTCCCTCTTTGTGGAAAAGCAGTTGAGATGAGATGGTATGAACAGATAAATATTAACACACTTTCTTGTCTGATGATTTCTTTGGGTTAATATTATTAAAGTTCAATCTCAGGAATTACACTGGGATTCTTTATTTTTAAGAGACTATGATGAGTTTATAATTCTCCTCAATAAGACATGGAGCAGAAACAGAGGTGTTTCTTTACTGAGTTTCAAAGAAAAAGAATTCATTTGGAACCAATGGAGGGAAAATCCAGCCTTCCCTCCTATTATCTCCTAGAGCTTTGTATGTGTTTTAGCTTTTGTAGGTGGTTTAGGAATCTAGCTAAGTTAATTTTTACATATTTGAAATAGAGGAGGACAGAAGGATTCAAAATGAATTATAACCTTTTGGCAGGACGGAGGGAGAAATTGAGCTCTGCCACAATTCAGCTCAGCTGTAGGCATTTTGGTTATGATGATTCATTGTTATAAAATCAGTGAGGGGAAAAAAGTATTTGTTGTAATTCTCTGTGAAGAGAATTCATTTTAATTAACAAGCCACTATTACTATGGGTTACCTGTAGGAGGAAACAAACCTGGAAATCGCTTTCTCTTCAGAACTCCACAAAGCATACCATTAATTTTATCAGTTTAAATGTTGAGAACTCTGATCATTAAGCAAGAAAGAAAACTAAAGAGTATGGATTAAGGTAGTAAATGCAAAATATAGTGACTTTAAAGCACACTGTTCCTTACATGTATATAGGTTGACTGGCCCACTGAACATGCACGTGTTTGAAGTTGATTTTCAAGTAGCAATGCAGCCAGTCCACATTCACAATTTGGGGCTGAGAGAATTTGTTAGATGACTGCTGTGGTTTAAGCTTCTATTGTGGCCACGAAATTGAGAAAACTTAAATGATATTATTAGACCTATACCTTAAATAACTCACTCAACCAGAAGAATGAATTACTTTGGAAACTTACCTGCAAGAAAAATATTAATTCTATAAACAAATTGTCTTACCAAGATACCATATGGTACTGTCATAAATGGTTAACAATTTAGCTCTAGCAGAGGTGTTTCTGTTTGTTTTTTTTTTTTTTTTAATTTGCAGAGTTTTCGAATTTATTAAGTTGGCCAAAAGAATATGTAAAACTTTTGTCAGGATAACTTTTTTTTTTTTTTTAATTACAAAAGATATAGGTTTACAGAGACCTAGCAGAGGTTTTGAGGCCACATTAGGAAAACGGTAGGACGAGACAACCAGATAAATGTGATTGTTGAGTATTTTGAATCTAAAGCCATTTGTAATAAAAAAAAAATAACAGAGCTAAGCTACTGTAACTGCATGTAAGTTATATTAGACAATTTTTCATTTATGTAGTCCATATATTAAGAGGTCAGTGCAGACATCATATGTGAATAGAACTATGAGCTGAAACCAGAAAGCATTAAAATGAAATGTTTAAGACATTTCCTTAGTTTGTTTTGTTTTCTTTTGTTTTTAGGGCAACCTATTCCAGGAAAATCCAGCCTATGTCAGGCTCTAGTGGGCTGTGCTTCATTTTTCCATATGTTGAATTGAAATAAAAAGTCATGCAGGCAGTTTGGATAATTTCGAACTCCTTAATCAAATCTGATTTCCCCTAAAATTCAGAGGATTCTTTTTGATATCTCAACAGTGTAGAAGATATAGAGAGGAGTGAAAAGCGATTTTTTTCCCCAAAAGTTTTATTTTAGGGACAGACTTGACCCTTGCATTACTCTTACCTTCACATTTTATATTTTGTTTTTATTATACTTCACAAAAAGAGTGGAAAATAAAAATATATTCCCTGTATGTTTGCTTATAAAAATTTTCCTAGGAAATATGAAAGACAGGCTTTTAATGCATTTTTAAAAAAAACTATAGGGAAACGGATGTGGCTCAAGAGGTTCGGCATCCGTCTACCATATGGAGAGACCAGGGCTCGATCCCCAGTACCTCCCGGTAAAAAAAAAAATTAAAAAAATAAATAAATAAAAAAATATAAAAAATAAAAAATAAATTAAAAAAACTATAAACATTTCATGCTCTGGTCACACTGAAAGTATTTTCTCTTGTGTAGGTAAATAGGTACAGTCAGTTCTGCTATAATGCTTGTTTTGGAAATGCAAATTTGTTCCAACTCAGTTGATACATCAGGGAACAATTTGAGCATTCATTACATGAATTTCCTGAATTTTGCATTTGCTTTTGGGTGATTTTATCAACAAGGAAGAGGAGGTGAATACAGAAAATTGCACCTAGCTGAACTTAGTCTCATAGGAATACACAAAATGTCACACCAACACACCGCAAACATCTCCCAGCTGTCGCATTTCACCCATGTGTGGTGAGCCATCCTGTCCACAGCTGCTGTGCCAACTTTCCCTCCGATTTCAGATCATCCTCCTTCCACCCCTTCTCAATAACTCACACTGCAACCCTTCCAGTGCATACTTCCACAAGCAAACGCCAGGTCTTTTCCAAGTAAAGTACCATGTTGTGGTATTTATGTGTTTCTTAACCGTTTAACGTGTGTAAAACTGTGCTACCGTTTTTGTTACGTTCCTGCCTTGTTTCTTTTTAATGTATCACTGACAAAGTTTTTTAATGTTGCCCACCCCGTTTTTCTCATAAGTCCTATGATTTTTATTGGATGGTTTTACGTAGGTAATTTCTAGGAAGGTATATATGTCACATTTTAGCAGAACTCACTATACGCTTGTATTTAAGTTGACATAAAATTATTACTTTGACTAGGTGTTTGTGCCATTAGTACTGTGTTTTCTTGGGTCCAAGACCCCCAAGAATATGAGTTCTGTGATTATAAAGCTTACCAGGAAAATGCTAGTTATTTGCGCATGGTAATAAAATTAATTTTTGGATAGTGTTTATTGTAAGTAAATGGAAATTACAAGATTATTATAGGAATGGATGCGAACGTTCTAGAGCTGAGCTCTCCAATACGGCAGTTACTAGCCAGCTGAGTATATTTAAATTTAACTGATTAAAATGAAATAATATTAAAAATTCAGTGCTTGCTTCGGCAGCACATATACTAAAAATTGGAAAGATTAGCGTGGCCCCTGCACAAGGATGACACGCAAATTCACAAAGAGTTCCATTTATAAATAAATAAATAAATAAAATTCAGGGGAGCGGCTGTGGCTCAGGTGGTTGAGCGCCTGCTTCCTTCATGGGAGGTCCCAGGTTCGGTTCCCGGTGCCTCCTAAAAACAAAGACAGACAAATGGAAAAACCAACTCAGGGAAGCTGATGTGGCTGCGTGGTTGAGTGCTGGCTTCCCATTTAACAAGGTCCTGGGTCCAATCCCTGGCCCCAGTGCCTCAAAAAAAAAAAAACCTCAGTTCTTCCATCACAGTAGCTATCTCTTGGATGAATTGACTTAATAACCAACCATATTGGCCAGCACAGGTATAGACCTTTCCATCATCACAGAAAGTCCTGCCAGACAGTGCTGATTTAGAGAAATCGAAAAGCATTTCTAATCTAAAGGTGATTTTAAATTAGAAATGCCTCGTCACATATATTCGTGTGAAATCAACATTTTAAGACATAAATTTCCAAATTCTTTGTTTTTTTTCTAAGGTCACATAAATAAACTTTTCAGAATTCCATCCATGTAACAAAAGGTTTGAGAAAATATAGTTGTACTTTGCTACATGTTCTATGAGACCCCATGAACCTGAATGCATATAAATCCTTTTAAACTAAGGAAAATGTATGCTTTTGAGGCACAACCCTTTATTAATACTGTATGTGAAATAAAAAATTTTAAGCGTAAATATATGATTTTCTGCAGGTTTGCAGACCGAGGACACAGTGTAGTTGGTGTGGAGATCAGTGAACTTGGGATTCAAGAATTTTTTACAGAGCAGAAACTTTCTTACTCAGAAGAACCAATTGCTGAAATTCCCGGAGCCAAAGTATTTAAGGTTTGTTTTGTTTATTTATTTTTGTTACATAATTGTTTCCATATCCACTCCCCCAATTTTTTTTCTCAGCATGAATAAACGAGTATACTATACCAGTGGCAGGTGGCCCGTCTTCATCACATAGATTGTCCTAGACTTTGTAGAGTGTAAGGAGCTAGGCCTTAAAAATAGAGATGGCAGAGATGCTAGCTGGCTATAGAGACGTGTGTGTATGTGTATATACATAAGCTGAAGTCAAAGTCTATCTGTACTCGTATTTACTGGATATTTTTTCTTTTTCATTTATTAACCAGCATTTTCTGAGAACCTATCTTGTGCCAAACCCTACGTAGGACATTGAAGAGATAAAAATAACGCAGTCCCTGCCCTAAAGAATCTCTTAGGGGATAGCGAAGCGTGGAGAAAGTTGTTTGCAATACCTGGGCCAAGTGTAATGGCAGGGCATTGTGGGAACAGAGGGAAAGCTGCCTCACCCAGCCTGAGTGCTTCCTAAAGCATGGTGACTTGGCAGGGGGGTGTGGGGGGGGTGGAGACAGGCAGGGGTCAGTGTCTCAGTGCCCTGTGAAGCTGGTACTTCATCCTGCACAGTGGGGATTTCAGAAGCAGCTTGATATGGCCACATTTTTTTTTTTTAAATCACCCTTGTTGCCCCGTGGGAAGTAAATTTGTAGCAGAAAGACCAGGTAGGAGGCTGTGGGCAGTGGTCCAGGAGAGAGAACGGAATGACCTGAACTAGGAGAGTGATAGATTGTGTAGGGATTAAAGCAATGTTTAGGAAGTCTCACTCGCAGGATTTAGTGAGCAATTGATCGGGGACTGGGGGGTGATGGTTTCACATTTCCAGCTCAGTCGTCTGGTGGGCTGGTAGAGAATAGAGGAAAAGCAAGTTCAAGGGCAGAGAAAATGAGTGTGATTCTGGAGATGATGAGTTTAAGGAATCTGGGGAATGGAGAACATCTTAAGAACGGTGAACGGTTTTGTCTCTGAAGCACAGGAGGCCTTTGGGCTGGAAATGATAGATTTGGGAGTTGTCTTCATCCTATGATCTGAATGAACCCGTGGAACTGCTTCCCAAGAGGGGAAATCGATGGAAATAGATACATAGCACCCAAATGCCAACGGGGGCTCTTTTTCAGAGGGAGTCAACCATTTGCATTTGGCAGAGACTCAAGGGCAAGTAGGAGAGTGGGAAAGCTTTAGAGTGGAAAAAGGGAAGGCTTCAGGTGTGCCCTGATAGTTGGCGTGGGGAAGCTGGAGGCGGGCTCACTAGAAGCAGGGCGTCCTATGGAATTGCTTAGGGAAGTGTATTTGGCTCTCCCTGGTTGGTCCAGAGTAGGAAGGAAATGGGGGAGGGGGGCAAGCTGGCAGTCAGTGATCAAGCCTTGCCCATTGCTACAGAGGCTTGGATTGGCTCCCCCGGCTGGTAGCTGCAGAGGTTGTGGGTCAGAGTTCTGTCGTCCTATCTATTCTGACCATGGTCTGTATATTCGGTCTCTCACAAAGGACTCTCTTTTCTAACTATTGGGCTTAATTGCCCAGATCAGTAGGCTTCATAGTACTTTATTTTCCAGCTTCCTACCACCCCATTCTCAAATCATCTAAGAATCCCTGCGTAGCAGAGGGCACGGTGTGGCAAGATGGTTTCAGTCAGCACACTTTGTGCTGTGGAGCCGGATGAGATCACTCAGGCTGGCCTCCCTGCCTCCAAGCCCGCCCCTCTCTGGGCTGCCTGCCACAGTATTCTCAGACTGGTCTTCAAAACCTTCCCTCCTCTATTTGTAAACCTTCGCTGGTGCCTCGTTTCAGGATAAAACCCCTCACGTCTCGCGTCCTGGTGCACCCCTCCTACCCTGCCCTACACCCCCCCCCCGTTCCCAGACCTCTTACACTGGCTGGACATGACAGCGACCATGTCATGTCACTCCCCCTGGAACGCACCCCACCAGCCCCCGTAACGCTAGCAGGTGCTTCAGGTCTGCAGGTCGCTCCCAGGCCGTTTGCTGCTCTGTCCTCCACGTTCTCGTGATTCCTGGTCTGACAGCCCTTGCAGTTCAGCCCATTCTGTACCGAGTGTTTCTCTGTCCATGCTCTCGGGTCCACAGACTGTCCTCGCCAAGGTCAGAGAGTGTGTCTCATTCACAGCCGCTTCTAGGACCTAGGATTGTCCTGCCTGTCCAGTAAGTGCTCAGGAAACTCGTTGGCTGAGTGAGAGAAAAGGGGAGTCCCCACAGCTGTACCTTTAAGGAATAACTTCTAAAAACATCTGCTCTTCATGTCAGCATGCCTGTCAATGATTAACCTGTGTATTTATCTTTAGCAGAGTCTCTGCTGAAGTCAACGTTGCTAAAACGTTAAGAAGCTCTGAAAACGATAAAATAACTCGCTGATCTCAGGATTTACCCACTCAATGAGTTTCCTCTTTGAGTTGATCCAAAAGAACTGCATACACGTTTTTTTTTTAAAAAGTGCCATTAACATGCCGTTGAAGAGGATTTACTTTATGTTTTATTATGCATTCTCTGCCTATCACCTTTGCTTTGATCCTCATTTCTTTCCTTGACCTTATTGAAGTATCTCCTAATTAAGACAAATTTTGTTTCCACTTTTTCATTAGAGTTCTTCTGGGAACATTTCGTTGTACTGTTGCAGCATATTTGATCTTTCCAGGTAGGACTGAATACCACATGGGCACATCTAAAAACTCTATAAAGCTTCTGGGGGAATGCTGCAGTGGGGTGGGCTGTGGTGGGGTCATTTCATCACCCCCATCCCCTTGCGGGAGCGCCCACAAAACACTGACTTGAGCCTCTGTATTAGTCAGCCAAAGGGGTGCTAATGTGAAATACCAAAAATGGGTTGGTCTTTATAAAGGGTATTTTTTGGGGGGTAGAGCTCCACAGTTACCAGGCTAGAAAGCGTAAGTTTCTTCCCTCACCAAAGTCCATTGCCACGTGTTGGAGCAAGACAGCTGCCGACGTTTGCCAGGGTTCAGGCTTCTTGGGTTCCTCTTTTCCCGGGGCTGCATTTCTATCCAGGCTTAGCTCCTCTGGTTCCTCCACAAGGTCAGCTGTAGACTATCAGGCGAACGGCTCACTTCTCTTCTCCTGGGCCCTTCTCTCCAACATCAAAACTCCAATTTCAGAACTGTTGCAACTCTGCTCTTTGTGATGCCTTTTATATTTTCTTCCCCCACTCACCAAGGGGTGGGGCTCAACGCCCTACTGACGTGGCCCAGTCAACACCCTAATCATAACTTAATCATGCCCAGATTAACAGATCAGTTTACAAGCATGATCCAATTATATTTTTGGAATTCATAATTATATCAAATTGCCCAACGGCTATAGCCTCTATTCTGCAGTTATTTTTATTGCACCTAGAGATGTCCATACCTAATGTCCTTGTCTATTGAGAGCTCCCAAACTGTGCGTGCACCCCTGAAAGTCCCTGGTACCCAAGCTGGGGGCTGGGAGCTGGGTTGTCACCCGTTGTGCTTTATTTCTGCTTCAGGGCCCTAAGTTAGGGCAGAAGGGGGAGGCTGCCCCCAGGCTCCTAAGACTAGGAGGGATGGACAGCGCCCCACACCCAGGCCAGCACGTCCTTAGAGACTACAAAGGAGAAGCGGATGAGATCCCGCTTCCCTGACAACTGATGCAGGACAGCAGGCGCCTTGGGGAAACCGTTCATCTTGTTATCCATTTGATTTTTCTTACATAAAATGTTGCGTGTTTTTCTCTTTCTGGTAGGGTCAATATCGGCAAATTTGACAGGATTTGGGATAGAGGAGCATTAGTTGCTATTAATCCAGGTGATCGAGAACGGTATGTCATTTGTTTTCTTTAATTATGTTGATTTTCCTTCTTTAAGCCTTCTTGATTTACTATGCTGTACTTTTTCTGGGTTTCGGAAAATTAGCTAGACTTTTACTAGTTGGAAATAGCTTATTTGGAATTAGGCAAGCGAAGTCCAATACCAGCTTTGTCTAAAAAGTGAAGGATTTGTCCACAGAGGATCTGGCTCAAGGCTTGAGGGCTCCATCACTTCCTGGCTATGTGGCCTTGGCCAGAGTACTCAACCGCTCCAAGCCTGAGTTTACCCATCTGCAAAATTGGAATCTGTCTCCTAACACCACCATCACACTCCTAGGACCCAGGTCACCCTTGCTGACTGCTTGCCATGAGCAGGGCATTGGCCAAAGTACTTGACATGGATGAACACATTGAAACCTCATAACAATGCTGTAATGTGTGTGTTACCATTGTTCCCATTTTACAGATGAGCAAACTGAAGTCAAAGATACTAGGTTACTTGTCCAAAGTTAGGCAGCTGATAAATGACAGAGCTGAGACTGAAACCCAGGGTTCATACTCATGACCCTTACATTAGATGACCTCAAAGGGTTGTAGGGATGAAAAGAAATGACACATTGCTTGCTTAAAGGCTCTGGAGTTAAGGCTTGTTAACTTTCTCTTAGTTTTGATTTGAGGCATCCCATAAAGTTGTAGTTGCAGAATCCCCTACTAGGCTGTATTTCAAAATTCAGGGCTGTTTAAGATTTAAAATCACAAACATTTACAGCAGTAAGCACCACCATGCAAAAGTGAGCTCAGACGTCTCTAGAAATGTTTCCTTTAAAAGCACATGATGGTTGAATCTTAAGGCTAAATTGTAATATGAAAAATCCTCATGAATTAAATGGTCGATGCAAAACAAAATTAGGTTTGCAAAACTGACTTCTTCATTATGGGGGTTTTGAAATGTAACCCCAGACATACAGTGTTGAGAGATACTTAGAGGAGAACAGGTCTGAAGAGGTTGATCGGGAGAGAGGGACTGGCCACTTGAATTTAAATGCCGAGCTTTTTAGCCAAGAACAGGCTTTGAGTAACAGTACTAATAACTAAACTTTCAGTATTTAAAAAATCAGAGCAAAGTGTTGTGTCCATCTGAGGTTCTGCATTGTATGAAAAGCTCACTTGGACCCTGGAGCCAAAAGCTGATGGTTTTCATAAGTTGATGGTTGTCAATATTGAATTGTTCCCAAGTTGGTCAAGTATGTCTCAACACTGGCATGACATAAAAAGGCTCACTGCAGCCGAATGGAAAAGGAGTCAAAATCCACTTTGGGTGGAAGAAATTATAACAGTGAGGTGGAGCCAGTGGCCACTGGACATTTTTGGGGCCGGGAGGGGAAGTGCAGTTGAAATACAGGGGCTTTTTCGGGACTTGGAGGTTGTCCTGAGTGCTGTTGTGGCAACGGATGTAGGCCTTTTAAATCAGCACACACCACTCAGAACTGAGTGGGAGAGAGTGTGGTCTACTATGTCAGCTGTGGTCTGTGGTTGGTGGCAAGGCCCCAGGATGTGTAAGTCCATTGAGGGTGATGGGCCACACTTGTGGGAGATGTTTGTGTGGGATGTGGTGGGAGGTGTGGGAGGTGGGGGAGGTGGGGGACATGGGAATCCCGGTAGGTTCCGTGTAATATTTTAGGTAATCTAACCACCTCTTAAAAATATATATATATAAATAACATTTTTGTACGCAAATGCACATATGTGCATATATATTTATATATTATTTTACAAATATTGGTATGTATTGTGAAAATTTTGATTTTTACCCACAATAAAAAATAGATAAAAAAAAAAAAAAGAAAATGCTCTAAAAATAATTTAAATGATGAATGCACAACTATGTGATTATACCAAATACCATTGTTGCACACTTTGGATGGATTTATGCTTTATTATTATGTAACAATAAAATTGATTTTTAAAAAAAAAAAAAAATCCACTTTGGGGAGCAGATGTAGCTCAGTGGTTGAGTGCCTGCCTCCCATGTATGAGGTCCCAGGTTCAGTCCCTGGTACCTCCTTAAAAAAAAAAAAAATCCACATTGTACATAAGTTAAAGTCCTAATAGGATTTGTACCGTCCTCCCATTTTGTTCTCAAAGATTACACGTGTAAGTCTGCCTAAATGGATAGCTTAAATTTATGTCAAAATGTCTACAGCAGTTTGTCAATAAAGTTTAGTTCATTTTTAATTAATAAAATGACATATATGAAAAGTGCCTTGCCAACTGTAAAGTACTGTCTAAATATCAGCTGTTATTATTACTGCAGCATTTGTTATCAAGGTTTTTGGTGACTGTTCTTGCTGTTCCTAGTCTTATTAAAAAAGAAAATTAAAATATGGGAACGTATACTGAGTAAAATGTGGCCACCCTTATGTACTTCCCAATTCAAGGACTATTATTCACATACGTGCTTGGATAATAGCATGTAAATATGGAAGCAGACTGCTAACATATGGCAAAAAAGCTGGGATTGGCATAAGTGAAATGATTTTTTTTATTTCTAAAAGTCAATTGTTTCATGAGTGAGGCTTATTGACAAATGGAATCTTTTTATTAGACCAGGCCACATCTTCTTAATACGTATTTTCCTTCAGTGGTAATTATAGCTCACACTCCTGTTTCCGCTTCTCTTTCTGTCTCTACTTCTACTTTATCATTTCTGGAACCTTTAACTTCACGTGCTAAGTCATCCAAACCTAAGGGACCAGCCTCAGCCTTTAGCTTTTCTCTCTTATACTTGCTTCATTCAAGGGATTCCGTCCTCCTATTTCACTCATTTATTCAACAATTTTTTTTAAGCTCCTACTATGTTCTAAAAACACTCCACTGAGTGTTGGGGACATAACTGAACAAAATGTGCATGGTATCTGGGCTTGTAATTTTTATATTTTCAGGTCTCCCTTCTCCCCCAAACATCCACATCACACTCCCAGTTGTCTGCTTTGCATTTCCTCTACGCCGTCAGTAAAAAAAAAAACAAACCAGCCGACAGTATCATCTGAGACCTCTGTGTCTCCTTGAGACGCCTCACGTTTCCACTAATCTCAGTCCAGCCAAATGTGTCAATCTGCAGAGGTTTCCCGCTCCCTAAGCATGCTCATCCTCTTCTTTGCACTTAGTCCCTCCTGAGCTTTGGTTTACATGGTAAAACCCACAGGGCAGAGGCCAGCAAATAGGAAGACACCAACCTCACTGCAAGGCCAGGTCATGCACATTTTGTCCAATTTGTTCCCCAACACCTGATATAATATACTGTTAGCACATCGTAGGCGCTTAATCAATATTTATAGAATAAGTGAAATAAACTGGACTCAGAGCTAGAAAAATACACTGTTTTCTGCCAGGCAGCCAGCCCCTCTGCCTCCGTTCTCCCTAGATATAAAGGCACCTAAGTGTCTGAACTATGGGAGGTGTATTTAATTCACGGTTAACAGAGAGGCATGAAGCCCTTGCTGCAGTTTGTATTTAGAGCACCCTGTTCTAGCTTGGCTACAGCCTCCACAGCTTCCCTAATCCTGCCACTCTCTCTCTTTCACCGCCACCCAGCCGCGCATGCGCGCGTGTTGATCACAGCCCTTCGCACACCTGAGAACATGATGGCTACCGCTTTGAGCCCAAGTGGAAGATAAATGCCTTTTTACCCAGTCATTAGTACCAGGTGTCTTCGTGCTGGCACTGCACGCGGGCAGGTGGTGGTTCAAGTGCTTTCTGCTGTGACTCACTGGTCTCCGGCTTCACACAAATCAGCAAGGCACACCTTTCTCATTTTCTGGATTTTTCGAAATGGCCAAGATAGAGAACCACATTCTAAAAGGAATGAAGTCTACCTGTTGCAGGAAGTCCTGCCAAATCATTAAGACTGTCACCTTCTGGGGACAGTAAGTTCCTCCTTACATCTTCTGAAGGGCCAGAAGTGAAGGTGGCAGCCTGAAAGCTTGTTTGGGTCTGGTTCTTTGGCTTGCCGGGAAGCACGGCCCACTCAAGCTAGGCCCAGGAAGGAGAGTTGACAGCGAGATGCCAAGGGAAGCACCACAGCTGACCCCGTGGGGCACTCAGCCACCTTCTGCCCAACATGTTCTGATCACCTTCTGTGTATTAATCCAGAATTCTCATACTAACGCTGTACGGCAGGAGTAGTCTTTTCCCCATTCTACAGTTGAGGAAACTGAGGCACAGAAATGTGAAGAATTTGTCTAAGCTTATACATACAGGAAGTAGAAGAGCTGGGGTTTGAGCTCAGAAATCTTCCAGAGTCCACGCTCCTAATCCCTACAATCTACAATCTCCCTAATTTCTCACAGAACTCTGGGCAGGGATCACAGTCCAGTGGGGCTCTGTGGAAACTGGTTTGCTAAGAACCCAGGCTCCTTCCCCAGAGCTGGGCAGTCTCACTCTGTCTGTCTCTCACCACCTCGGAACTTCTCCGCATGTGTCTCCTCTCCTTGTGTCTCCTCTCCTTTTTCCCTTATGTATTAGTCAGCCAAAGGGGTGCTGATGCAAATTACCAGAAATCTGTTGGTCTTTATAAAGGGTATTTATTTGGGGTAGAAGTCCACAGTTACCAGGCCATAAAGCATAAGTTTCTTCCCTCACCAAAGTCCATTGCCATGTGTTGGAGCAAGACAGCTGCCGACGTTTGCTAGGGTTCAGGCTTCTTGGGTTCCTCTCTTCCCGGGGCTCCGTTTCTCTCCAGGTTCAGTGCCTCTGTTTCCTCCACAAGGTCAGCTGTAGACTATGATGCTCGCTAGGCTTTGCCTCTCTCCACAAGGCCAGCTGTGAACCATCAGGCTAATGGCTTGTCTATCCCGGGGCCTTCTCTCCTTCCTCGCAACCAAGCTCCTCCATCTGCTCGCCTCCCGGGCTCCAGCATCAAAACTCCAACGGCAAAAACTACTACAACTCTGTCCTTTGCCATGCCTTTTATATTCGATTCCCCAGGCACCAAGAGGTGGGGCTCAACGCCCTACTGACATGGCCCAGTCAACGCCCTAATCATAATTTAATCACGCCCAGATTAGCAGACCAGTTTACAAGCATAATCCAGTATCTATTTTTGGAATTCATAATTACATCAAACTGCCACACTGCTACACCTTACCACCCAGCTTCTTCTGCTCCAGCATATCTTTGACTGGCTCATACTCCTTAGCCTCCCCATCTCCAAAAACCACACGCACAAAAGCTCCCGCTTTGGGTACTACCACCACAGCCAAGCAGCAACCCCTCTTTGGGGCTCTTAATTCTGTGGAGTGATCTGATTGGTCCAACTCATCCTTCTATATGGGACACAGCCCTGGCTTTAGGCCAGCCCATTGTTGAGCCCCCTTAGGGCCAAGCCATGACCCCAAACCAGTCAGACATGGCTGGACATGGAGTCACCTGAGGCAGGCCTCCTACAAAGGATGGGCCCAGCAGCACACACTTAAAACTTTCATTTCATACTACCCTGCATTTCTGCATATTAGTCTTAACTACATGACTAGATAGAGAAAGGGGATTGTGGGATTTTTTTTTGCCTCTCACATACAACCCCTGAGGTGCGGCATTCCAGGCCCCATGGGCAGACCTGCTGGATCTGAGTCCCTGGGGTTTTCCAGGGCTGTTACAGCACATACCACAGGCTGGGTGGCTTAAACGGCGGAGCTTAACTGGCTCACGGTTCAGAGGATTAGGAGTCCAAAACTCAAGGTGTCCACAGGGCCAGGCTTTCTCCAGCGTCTGCTGGCAGTCTAACTGTCTCTGCCCCTGTCACATGGCCATCGGTCTGCTCTCTCTTCCTCGCTCCTGCTACCATATCCAAACTGACTGTCTATGAGGACTCCAGTCATACCGGACGAAGGCCCACCTAAGATTTTGGCCTCAACAGGCTCTTCGAAGATCCCATTTACAAATGAGTTCACACTCCCAGGATCGGGCTAGGACTTGAACATGTATTTAAGGGAGATGTGTTTCAATCCAGAACAGGGTTTCTTTTCTTTTAGCAAGGGCCCAGGTGGTTTCCATACACAGCCAGGTGTGGGAATCACTGCCCTGGAGCACGCAGAAGCACGGCAGTCCTTCTCCAAGTCCATGTTCACAGTCGGCATTCGCGGAGGCCACATCAGGCCTGGAAGGAGCCTCTGCTCGTCTTTCTGTGATGCCTTCTGGTCAAGCTGCCTCGAATTTGAATCCCATCTTTACCATTTCTCAGTTGTGTGACCTTAGCCACGTGACATAATTTGCTGAACCCGTTTCTTACTTTTAGAATAAGAATCCACTTCTGAATGACTGCTAAGAAAATTCAACTCAATATTGTAGATGAAAGTAAATGCTGGTCTCCCTCCCTGCTTCTTATCCCCTGTTCCCATATAAAGAAATGTAACATACACCTATTTGTGTTCTTTTTAGCTATGCTGATATAATGCTGTCCCTAACAAGAAAAGGGTTTCAGTACCTCGTGTCTATTTTTTCTTACGATCCAACTAAACATGCAGGTAAAGCTTCTTTTCTTTTTCTAGTTGCCTCTTTTTAAAACAATGATTTAATTATATGACATAGAAAGCATCATTTTCTAATTCATCTTACTAGGAAGCATACTGCTTTTATACATGGTGATGAATGATTTTTGGCTAAAGGAAACACACTTTTTCTCTAGCCCCCTCTACATATTTTTCTATTTCATTCCCCTTTTGTTCAGCATTCACAGCCCAAGCTATAGAGGAGGGGTGGGGAATGGACGGCCCTGTTGTAGACGAGAGCTCCCGTGAGCACTGGCTGGGAGGAAGGTCAGATTTGGTTGCCCTGCTGTGAAGAGAGCAGCTCTGTAGAATCAGTGGTGGCAGCCATGTGTTGGGCAATGCCTACAGGAGGATGGGGTGAGAAGGTGGACTTGGGGTTGGGAGGTATGCACAAAAATCTTTCAACTGTTTTTTTTTGTTTTTGCTTTTATGTTTACTTTATCCATTTTAACCCCCACACACACATCCCGTTTTGCTGTTTTTGTGTCCATTTGCTGAGCAAATCTCTGTGTCTGTTTCCTGCCATCTCTTCTCACCCTTCTCCTCCTGTCTTCACCGGGATTCGATCCTCGGAACCTCCAATGTGGGAGAGAGGCGTTCTGCCACCTGTGCCACCTCAGTTCCTGGTTTTTTTTTTTTTTGGCGCATCTCATCTTGGCTCTCCCCTGTGTCTCTCTCCTGTCACGTCGTCATCTTGCTGTGTGGCTCGGCAGGGCCTGGCACACCCGCGCCTTCTATATATTTTTTATTTTACTGGGAGGTCCCAGGGATTGAACCAGGTCCCATGATATGGCAGACGGACGCCAACCATTTGAGCCACATCTGCCCCCATCAACTGTTTTTTAACTTCTAGGATTGTATAGTTTACTCTTTGCATAGCATTTTTTTTTTTTTTCTTTAAGGAGGTACCAGGGATTGAACCCAGGACCTCATACATGGGAAGCAGGCGCTTAACCGCTGAGCTACATCGGCTCCCCAATGAGAGTTAGTTTTTTCATTTATTTGTTTGTTTTTAGGAGGTACCAGGGATTGAACCTGGGACCTCGTACATGGGAAGGAGGCGCTCAACCACTTGAGCCATATCCCCTCCCCTTTTGCATTCCTTTATAACTATCTTTGAGTTTGCAAAAGGGATGTTTTCTTCTGAAGTCCTTGTGGATGTGACGTTCAACATTAAAGCTTAACCTTTGTCGTGGCTGGGCTTTTATGTTTAGGGAGAAGAGAGAATTAAATTCATAAATTTTCAATTTGTAAAAAGTCCCCCCTTCGGTTTTTAATTGAGCTTCCTTTCCAGTGCCTTGTTTTATTAATATATACGTATGTTAGTATGTTTGTTTGTTTTTTCTGTTGGAATAAATCAGAACTTAGAAATTCATTTTAAAAATGAGATCTGGTGTCCAACATTAACTCTGAGACCGTCGGGTGGAGATAGAAATTAATGGAGGCAGAAGTCAGCTCTACTAATCTAACTGAAATTCCAGTTGTGAGCCGGAAACCTAAGGGCGGGCCTGCTCATAAGAAAGAAAACAGCAGCAGGGTGTGTCTGGGAGCGGTGACTCAATACCACTCGGAGAGGGGCAGAAGCTGGACAGTAAACCTGAAAGCAGGAAAAATAAGGGTTCCCTATAAAGTGCACGTCCTGCAGTAGAGTGAGAGCAGAATGTCGAGTGGGGGTGTGTGTTGGAGGCCTTAGAAAATCAGTTTCCCAGAAGATAAAGGAAATCGCAAAGGCACGTGCTAATGTGTCGCATTCTGATTGCAGTCTTCCCAGTGGCATGGGAGACCCATGGCTGGTTTGGCTGGCTCTCCTGCCAACCCCTAACTAAGCCAGTTTACGACTTTGGAATTGACTTCTTCGATATGAGATGTGAAAAAAAGAGATGTCACATCCTCACTTACTTGGATAATTAAAGTTGTGTAGAAAATCAGTACACCTGGGTCCTTGGGAATAAGCTGAGAAGTGAGACCTTATTTCTCTTTAGAATTAGAAGAGCTATAGAAATTATTCTTTACTAAATTTTTCTTTTCCCTAGGCCCACCATTTTATGTTTCAGACACTGAAATTAAAAGGTTGTTTGGTAAGTTTGCTGTTAACTTTTGAGCTATTAGCTAACTATTAATATCTAGAAGTATATAGAATTTAAGCATTAGAGACCATTTTATTAAAGACTGTTTTATCCTTAAAAAGAGACCAATTCCATAGTTGTATGCTTTATGTTAAAGACATTTGAATTTTTCTAGAGAGATGGCATGTTAATTTTGCTCTTGGGGATTGTAAGTGCAATATTTTTTCATCAATTGTAACAAAGGTACCACACTACTGCAAGGTGTTAATAATAGGGGGTGGATTTCAGAACTCTGTATTTTGTGCATGAGTTTTCTGAAAATCTACAACTTATCTAATAAAAAAAATTTATATTAAAAAATATTGTAAGGAAAAGGACTTAGAAAAGAAATAAAAGTGTTCAAGTCATTTGAAGTATTTTTAGAAGAACTTCTGATTTCATTATCCATAAGGTTTTAATTTGTTACACTTTCTTCTTGTTTTAGGCACAAAATGCAATATTCATTGTCTTGAGAAGGTTGATGTTTTTGAAGAACGACATAAAAGTTGGGGAATTGACTTCATATTTGAAAAATTATATCTATTTATAGAAAAATAAATGAGACTAAGAAAATCTAATACAGCAACATGCTTTTGAGCAATTAAAAATTATGCTCAGGCATGAAAATACAACACAGATCTTTGTTCAAAAGTGGATATAACTTTTTAGAGAAAAACATATACTAAAATGTTAAAGTGACTACTTTTGGAGAGAAGAGTGTAATTAGGGATAAAAGCGACTAATCTTTTTTACTTAGAGATTGTAAAAATTTTTTACCACCAGCATGTATTACTTGTATTATTAATATATAAAAGAGAAATGCAATACATGTAACTTAAAGAAGTGTAATAGATATAGAAAAGTTGACACAGTGTAATACTCTAAGGTGGAAGGTAAAGAAGCAAAGAAATTATATAGAATATTCACTTTTACCATAAATTCTTAATGCTCAAATCCTAGCATTCCTTTTCACATTTTGTCTCTTTATAATTTTATGTCAGAGAATCAAGAAACAAATTAAATTTTAATTAAATGAACCAACCTATATGGAACCAAGTACTTTTCCCAAACTGTAACAATTTTTAAAAATAAAAAATTAAGTTTTTTCCTGAGTATGAAAGTTTTTTGTGTCCTCTAGGTTAATCTTGTTTAAGTGATGAAGTATTATGAAGTGCAGTGAATCCAGATGCATGATTGTTCACTATGAAAGCTTAGATTAAAATCTGTTTTTCATTAACACTCACATTTTATTAAATCACACATTCCCCTCCTAATATCTAAAAGGCTTTGATTGTTTAGCTCACGGTAATGGAATGGTGTGATTTCTAAAAAATAACTTGTGTGCCGTGTGCGTGTGTGTACTAGATTAACGGTTATTAATGGGGAGATTGTGGATCCCTTTTTGATGACACTATGGATGCTCTCCAAAAAATATGTCTTAGGCATAAACTGCACACACTTCTTTAGGGTCTCCCCACACCCTTTGCCTCTAGTTTGGAAACTGTTCCCTCGATCTCTGGCATTGCTCTTATTGTAGGTTATGTGGAGGGTATTTATTTGGAGTGTCTCCCCAGTTCACAGTGATCCTTGGTCCTCTGAGCCCTGCCCCCAGGCCACAGCGTGGGCTCACAAAAACCAGGACTACCTGACTCCTCTTCCTTAGCCAGCTGAATGGTCCAAGAATGGACAACTGACCTGAGCCGGGCCAATCAGATTCCCTGCAGAGATTTTTGGAATTGAGGCTGGAAACACAAGTTGGCCAGGCCCTTAGGGTGAATGAAGCTGCAGCGGATAAACTCAGGCGCTATGGGGCAGCCATATTCTACCCTACAGATCTGAGAAATAGAGAAGGCTCATCTGCAACAGGAGAAGCAAAGACGGGCTGGTAGAGACCATGGGTCTGGTTTCGTCCTCCTGAAGCCCAGCTGCACGGGGAGGGGACGTATACTGTGTTCTAGACCTCTTCTCTTGAGCCAGCTAGAGTTGATTTCTGTAGAATCTTAAATAATACAAATGAGATATCCTATGTAGTTAATCTTTTATGTTTCATGTGTCTGCATTGGGAGCATAATGACCTTTTAAAAAGTCTCAAGATGGCAGAATAGGGAATAGCAGGCTGCAATCCTCCTCCAGAAGCTGCAGGAAGCACTATACTGGTTAAATATATGTCCCAAAGACTTAAAATCTTCTCACTGTTCATATGTTGGGTAGACTCTGAATCTCAGCAGAGTTGCAGCCAACACCTACTCTCCAGTTCCTCATACTTGCCCAGGTCAACTAACAAAAGGATGATGATGGACAACACCAATCCCCAAAAAACAAAGAGTATCTACAACTGCAAGCAAGACAGTTCCATCCATCTGCCCCATGGGATCTAAGCCCTCTCTCAATCAGAAACAGAGTGGGCATCACCATCCCCAAATCCTCAAGATAGAGGAACGAACAAACAGAAGGGGGGAGTGGAATTATGGACTAAGGTAGACTTATTATTATTCTAGCAGTGGAAGAACTTGTAACATTGACGTAAAGGCAGTGGCCACCAGAGGTTCTGATGGGAGGGAGAGGGAACAATAGGTGTAACATGGGGCATTTCTGGGACATTGGAATTGTTCTGAGTGACATTGCAATGACAGATACAGGCCATTATACATTTGTTAAAACCTATAAAATTGTGTAGTGCAAAGTGTAAAACAACGTAAACTATAGACCATGGTTAGTAGCAATGCTTCAACATGTGTTCATCAATTGTAACAAATGTACCACACTAATGAAAGATGTTAATGGGGGAAAGTGTGGGAGGGGGAAGGGTGGGGTATATGGGAATCCCCTATATTTTCCATGTAACCTGTATGTAATCTAAAGCTCCTTTTAAAATAAATAATTTTTTTTAAAGTCTCAAGATGGGAAAGATACTCCATATAAGTTATTTTACAGCAAATGAATTATTTTCAAGATCCTCCATATACACCTTCTGTGGTAGGTTGAACTATGCACCAATGGAAGACATTCTTAATCTAAATCCGTGTTCCTATTAGTGAGAGCCCATTGTAACTAAACCTCTTGGAGATGGGATTTTCAGTTAATGTGTGGCCAACTGGATTGGCAAAGGGACTTAATCCATATTACAGAGGCCTTATAAAGAGAAGAAACTGGAAGCCAGAAGTCAGAGAGACACAAGAGGAGCCGGAAGCCGAAGTCAGCAGAAAACCAGAAGCCCATACGGAACACAAGGACGTCACCGTGTGATGGGAGGCAGAAATGCCAGCTAGGACACCCCAAGGGGACCAGCAGCCAGCACCAGAACGCTGCCGACTCCAGGACTTGGTAGTATCTTGACTCAGGGCTTTTGGCCTTAAAACTGTAAACCAGTAAATTTCTATGGTGGGATAGCAGCTCTGACGATCTTGAGATGCCTTTTATTTGAATGTTGTCATTTAAACAGATTAACTGAGCCTCTGTGCCCTGCAAGCAATGCTTTATTAAATGCATTGTCCTGGGAAGCGGATGTGGCTTAAGCGATTGGGCTCCCGCCCACCACATGGAAGGTGTGTGGTTAGGTTCCCGGTGCCTCCTAAAGAAGACAGAGAGCTGGCACAACAAGATAATGCAACAAGAGACACAAGAAGAAAAACACAATGAGAGACACAACAAAGCAGGGAGCACAGGTTCCCGGTACCTCCTAAAAGAGGATGAGCAGGACGGCAAGCTGGCGTGACAGGAAGGCACGGTGAGCTGATGCAACAAGAGACACAAGGAAAACACAATGAGAGACACAACAAAGCAGGGAGCGGAGGTGGCTCAGGTGATTAGGCACTTCCCTCCCACATCTGAGGTCCTGAGTTTGGCTCCCAGTGCCTCCTGAAAAGACCAGGACACAGCAAATACAAACAACGAGGGGCTGGGGAGAAATAAATAAAAGTAAACCTTAAAATAAATAAATAAATAAATGCATTGTCCTGCCTAAACTTAGCATATACATTCTTAAAGTTATATGTGTATGTTTATTACATAAACAAGAAGTGTATGTAATAATCAGTCCATTTGGGTGACTGGGGAGAAAAATAAAAAGAAATATAACCAAAAGCTTTAACACCTACCTGTGCTGGGCTGAGACTTGGTCCCTTAAAAGGTTAATAGTCTGAGGACCCCAGAAGATGGTCTGAAAGATACACCTTGTGGGAGAACCTCCCAGATGAAAGCAGATTCTTGGGCAGAAGAACGAAGTGGTAAGTAGAACCTGACCCATCAGAGAAATCCGTCTGGGAGTAATTTTACTCACTCACAACCTTAGTATCTACCTATTGGTGTTTTCTTCTAACAAAGGGGAGCAATTTAGAGGTGTGTGTATGTGTACATATATGTAGGTAGATTCAGGTTTGTACTGAATGTTTTTAAAAATCAGCCTTGTCTTTAATCCTTAAGAGCAAACATTCCCTTGCTTCTCATCCGATGTGATTTATTCCTTATAAAGCATTATATTTGCAAATTCATAAGCGTGGCTGAGCTGAGGCGACAGGATAGAATTCACTATATGTGCTGTAAGCATGGTAACTCTGCTAATTTGGGGCAAATAATCACATCTTAGATTTATCAATTATATGTACCTTTAATGTGAGAACTGAAAATAAATGTCTGAAAATCTGATTCCTAACTAGTGGGTATTAATAGAAATTTGGTTCAATATTGGTATTAACTCTCAACAGAGAATTGAAGGAGGATAATCAAGGGAAGTATCCATAAATAAAATACACCATAAAAAGACTAGTATTTATCTATATTTAATTAATGAAAAATAATACTTTCTCATTGTTGAAAATGTGAAAAGTCTAAAAAAAGCAACCAAAATCCTATCACTAGACAGATTTACTGCTAAAACGGTGATGTTTTCTTCTCATCCTTTTCCTATGTGTATGTGTACGTGCATGTTCTTGCAAAGTTGAGGTCATATTACAGTAGAATAATATCTTACTATGATTCCTTGTAGTTCATCAGCCCTTAAAGTAAGATTCTTTTTTTTTTTTTTTTGAGGTGCATGTGGATATATTCCTTTTCATCATTATTAAAGTTTTCTCCAATAGATTCCAATATTTGAAACATTTTATTTTATTTATTTTATTTTATTTTAATTTTATTTTATGCCACTGTTGGCTACAGTTTGAGCCTTGCACACTCTCATCCCGTTCACCTCAAACGGAACTCTTTGGGAAGCAGAACTGGCTCGAGTAGTTGGACATCTACGTACCACGTGGGAGGTCCTGGGTTCAGTTCCCAGTGCCTCCTAAAGAAGAAGAGCAAGACAGCAAGCTGACACGACAGGCAGGCGCGGCGAGCTGACACAAGATGACGCAGCAAAGAGACACAATGAGGAAACACAATGAGAGGCAACAAGCGGAGGTGGCTCAAGCCATTGGGTGCCTCCCTCCCACATGGGAGGTCCTGGGTTCGGTTCCTAGTGCCTCCTCAAAAGAAGACAATGGACACAGAGCAGACAGTAAGTGCAAATAACGAGGGGGAGAAGAGAGAAATAAATAAATAAGTCTTTAAAAAAAAGAAAGGGAGCTCCTTTGTATGTAGCCACACCCTTCTCATTAGCAGATCTGGCTGTATCTGCTCCCATATCTTCTTAGGATTTAGCTCCTTGTCAGGCTCTCCAGGGAAAGCATCAAAAGTAATTCTGTCTCCAGGAAGAGCCCCATTAGGGGGAGCCAAGCTTTCCACTTTCTCTGGTGAACTTGCACATCTCCATTGCTTGAGACAGCACCCCCTCATCTTTGCAGGCTTGAGGTGACAAAGAAAAGTCATCAGCCGATTTTGTACCTGTTCAAGAGGAACATGATTCACCAGGCCACTGACCACGCTTCTTGGGGCTGTTTCTCCAACATCTACTACTTCTACATACAAGGAATCTGCTTCAGGTTGTTTCCTGGCCATGATGATACAACCAATTTTTTTTTTTTTTTTTACCGGGAGGTACCGGGGATCGAACCCCGGTCTCTCCATATGGTAGACGGACGCCGTACCTCTTGAGCCACATCCGTTTCCCGACAACCAATTCTAAGATCCAGACGGGAAACATCTATTGGCTTAGAATCAGCACTTCCTGCTACTGGTTGTTGCTGTTTTTTTCTCCTCCTTCTCTCCTTTCTTTTCAATTTTCTCTTTTGCCTTCTTTTCTTCTCCTCCTTTCCCTCCATTTATCTGTTCATTGGCACCAGAAGCTAAAGTTGTTATTGATGAAGACTGTGTCACATTCTCAGAAAGTGTAGAATGAGCTTGCAGCGGATTACCAGATGAGACTGGTATTCATTTCACTCCATTTCTCCATGTCTGCTTGAATTAGCACTTGTTTCAGGTCTTCAATTTCCTTCTTTAGTTTAGCATTTTCAACATGAAATTTCTTCTCCTCTTTCAAAGTTGCCTGCAAAATTGCTTTCTCAAGAAGAGCAACTTGGGTTGCAGATGTAGCTCAAGTAGTTGAGCGCCTGCTTCCCATGTATGAGGTCCTGGGTTCAATCCCTGGTACCTCCTAAAAACAAGCAAACAAACAAAAAAACCAGCTCTCATTGGGGGGTGGATGTAGCTCAGTGGTTAAGCGCCTGCTTCCCATGTATGAGGTCCTGGGTTCAATGCCCCGTACCTCCTAAAAACAAAGAAACAAAAAACAACTTGCTGCTTAAGATACTCAATACTTTGATCTGCTTCTGCATCCTTTAGTTCCAGCCTCTTCAGAACAGCATCATTGGTTTTGCCAAAAGATGGAAGGAAATCGGAAAGAGGGGGACAGTAGTTCCCAAGCAGCTCCAGCCCCCACGCCAGCAGAGAGCCCCCCGCACTCGATGGCAGCGGTGTCTCCACTAAACACCTGAGCATTCCATGATTTAAACCCCCAAGTCGGTTGTCCCTTTCGGCGGGTGGTCCTGTTCACCAGCCACGTTGCGTTCCCTGCCTCCCATTCTCTCCCAATATCAACCCTCCACGCACCTCTTCCTCAGTCCCTATGTTTCGTTGCCAGGTTCAGGCAAGGGACAAGATGTCAGAAGAAGGAGCAAGAGTCTTAATAGCGACCTAGTGCTCCATCGTGTAGCAGTACCATATTTAGTTCATTTCCCCCGTTACTAAAGCCGGCATTCATTCAGCCAATGGTAAGTACCGTGGGACGTGCAAGGAGATGAGGATTCAGTGGTGACTGAAGACAGTCCTGTTCTCGGGAACCTTACATCTAGTGGTGGAGGCTGGACATTGACCATTACAACATGTGGTAAGGCTGTCTTAGGGGACGGGAAGGGGGCCATCGGCTTATAAGTAAGTGGCCGTATAAATCATGAGTTGGTGGGGATGACGTCGAGCGGAGCAGGTGGGGAGACAAAAGGTCCAAGGATGGTGCCCTGATAAACATCCTTAAAGTGAAATGTGGGAACCACTCAGATCTTCAGACCCCCATTTCCAGCCATGCATCTCTAACCTCGTTTTTCCAATAGGCACTCAAATTCAAAACTGAACCACTATTCCCACTCCCTACCAAATCCCTCAGCCCTGAAAGCCAAAGGCGTGGGACAGGAAGGCGAGTTATGAAATTGGATAGGTGGGCAGGACAGAGGCTAGGAAGACAAGAAACCCTGGGGCAGGGGGCGGGCACCAGAGAGCTAGGTCAGAGTTTGAGGATTCAGTCATCTGGGCAGCTGGGCTGAAACACAAAACTCACAAACTCAGGAGGGGTTCATCTTGGCAGCGATTGCGGGGTTTTGTACCTATGGACTGACTCGCAACCTCACGCTAAAGCACCCACTATTTTCCCTCCTCCTTTAAAAAGCTGCATGATTTCCTCCCCAATAAAGAGGAGTCTATTCTGTGTGGCTTCTTCTCTTCCTTTCTCTTAAGTCATTGTCAGATACAGCCTGGGATGTAACTGTGCCCTTGGACTTCTGGGATTCTGTCTAAACGGCCTGGTCTGCATTCCTGGGCACACTTACAAAACCCGGAGCCCACCTCCCTGAGCACTGCCCCCTCCTGTGACTCCTCAGCCTGATTCCTGCGCTCGTTCTTCTCACCATCTCCAGCTGGGTGTCCATTTCCCCTCCGCTGCAGTGGGGTGCTTTGCACCTAGGCCAGCCACTGACCGCGCTGGGAGCCAGAAGTTCTACTCTTCAAGCCACTTGCCCCCACAACCCTCAGGGCTCGTTCTAGGTGGACGAGGGAAGAGATGGGCATGTTACCCCAGGACCATTGTGAAAGCATGCAGGAAATCCACAGAGCCTCCCGAGAGGAAACTCACAATGTTAGGCTTAGATTCGGGGTATTACTTTTATTAATCAATGATCCTGTGATGAGGATTCCACTCTTTTAGGTATTTAAGAAACCCACCAGTATTGACTCTTTTTTAAGGAGGTACTGGGGATTGAACCCAGGACCTTGTACATGGGAAGCAGGCACTCAACCACTTGAGCTATATCCACTGCCCAGATTGGTCAAGTGCCCAGCACAGTGTGCAGATAAATGCTGTTTTCCTAACAGTGCTCCCTTTAAGGAAGGGAAAGCCGTGAAAGAAAAGGCACGAACATTTACATCTGCTGCTTATAAGTTAGTCAGTCAGTCAACAAATATGTGCTGAGCTCCTGCTGTATTTCAGGCATGTGCACATCCAGACAAGGTCCCTGCTCTCCTAAAACGACTCAGTTCATCTCTTAGAGACAAAAGAGAGGGTGGTGCTAAAGAGCAACTTTAAGAATGGACGAAAGGGAAACGGGCCTCCGAGTACTTGGTCAAATAGAAAAGAACTAAAGTACTAAAGGACAGAGTGCCTGCGTTGGGTTGACAGGAACACGGGGCCAGAAACTGTGGTTAGTTCAACAGGAAGGCAGCAATGACTGAAGAGAAGAACTAACTATAAGTGGGCGCCCAGGCCAGATCCTCCTGCCTGGGATGTGGGGGGTCCCCAAAACTACTCAGACCTAAATGCTTTTTTAGCTATGAAGCTTTGTGTTATGGGGAAAAAAACCTTACTCCCTATCAAATGCCACAAAGTTAGATTTCCATACTTAAAATTTACCCTTAGGAAAGACATGCTGTGCTGTGTCACTATCAAGCAGCACAGTGACTTCTCTGAACATTATCAACTATGCCCGATTTACTGCAACTCTTTCTGGTTTCCCTCGCTAAACACTTTCGGGCTCTTAATGCACACCTGTGGTACGGTTGCCCCCAGAATCCAAGGTGCCATATGGCTGTCTGCCCCGCGGGGGCAGCAAAGGATCAAGAAGAAGGTAGGATTATCAGGGAGCGACTTAAAGGAGCTGCTGAGCCCTCCACTCTCCTGAGTCACACGCGGGCTGGCAGAATGTCACTGCTGGGTTGAAGGTCAGCTGCAGTCAGCAATGAGTTGGAGATTTTTTTGGATCAACTGAAAACATTGGGGCAGAGACAAGTTGGAAGCAAGTCAAGGATCAGTGAAGTGAGTCTGGGCAGTGCCTTGAGAAGGCAATATATTACAGCATGGACTTGGTCTAAGACACAGCAGCCACTAGCCACAGGGAGCCACTGGGGACCTGAAACGTGGCTAGCCTGAATTGGAATGTGCTGTGAGTGTGCAATACACACTGGGTGTTGAAGACTTACTGAAAGAAGGTGCAAAATCTCTCTCTCATTCATAACTTTTTATCGTGATTACATATTGAAATGATAATATTTTGGAAGTTTTGGTTGGGTTAAATAAAATATACAACTAATTGCACCCATTTCTTTTTAATTTTTAAAATATGGCTACTACATGTTTAAAAGAACTTTTATTGTGGTAACATAAATAAAACATAATGTTTCCCACCTGTATTAGCCAAAGGGGTGCTGATGCAAAATACCAATAATCGGTTGGTTTTTATAAAGGGTGTTTATTTGGGGTAGAAATCCACAGTTACCAGGCCATAAAGTATAAGTTTCTTCCTTCACCAAAGTCACGTGTTGGAGCAAAGTTGCCACGTGTTGGAGCAAGACAGCTGCCGACATTTGCCAGGTTTAGGCTTCTTGGGTTCCTCTCCTCCCGGGGCTCCATTTCTCTTTGGGCTCAGCTCGTCTGTTTCCTCCACAAGGTCAGCTGTAGACTACAGGCTCTCTAGGCTTTGCGTCTCTCCACAAGGCCAGCTGTGAACCATGAGGCGAATGGCTCGTCTCTTTACCCAGAGCCTTCTTTCCTTCCTCACGACCACGGTCCTCTGTGTGCTTACTCCCCTGGGCTCCAGCATTAACACTCAGCATCAGAGCTCCAACATCAAAAACTCCAACTCTGTCCTTTGCCATGCCTTTTTATCTTCGAGACCCCACCCACCAAGGGGCGAGGCTCAATGACCTACTGACATGGCCCAGTCAACACCCTAATCATAACTTAATCATGTCCAGATGAACAGACCAGCTTACAAGCATAATCCAAAATCTATTTTTGGAATTCATAACTTTATCAAACTGCCAAACAGCTACACCATCTGAACCACTTTCAAGTATACAGTTCAGTGGTGTTAATTACACACAGTGTCATGCTGCCTTCATCACCATCCATTACTAAAACTCCATCACCTCAAACAGAAACTCTATACCAATTAAGCATTAATTTCCCACCCCTGGTACCCCATAATCTATTTTCTGTCTCTATGAGTTTGCATATTTTAGTTATTTCATATAAGTGAAGTCATACAATATTTGTCCTTTTGTATCTGGCTTATTTCACTCAATATGATGTCTTCAAGTTTCAACCACGCTGTAATATGTATCGGAGCTTCCATCCTTTTTACAGGTGAATGATATTCCCTTGTACATACATACCACATTTTGTTTATCTATTCACCCATTGCTGGACACGTGGGTTGCTTTCACCTTTTGGTTATTATGAATAAAGCTGATTTGAACACTGGTGTGCTAATATCTATTTGAATCCCTACTTTCAGTTCTTTTGGGTAATGTAGGATTGCCGGGTCATATGGTAATTTTCACTTAACTTTCTGAGGAACGGCCAAACTGATTCTTACAGTGGCTGCACCATTTTACATTCCCATGAACAATGTATGAGGATTCCTATTTCTCTGCAGCTACTAGAAAATTTAATGTTTCACACATGGCTCACATTTTATATCAGTCGGCACTGGTCTAGATCTAAATACTAGTTTACTAGCAGTTTACATGAAATAAAGGGGAAAGGAAAATATTAAATGACATCATAGAAATGCATAACAAATAGCTAAATCCAGAATGTGGGAAATTACCCGATTCCTTTAACAAATTGGCTGCCACTTGGAAAAAAAGAGGAGGAAGGAGCAAGAACTGAAAAGAAAAAAGACCTAAGACTGTACTTAAGGTGGATACATAAGTGAATATCCTTGTTCTTAGAAAATACACATGAAAGTATTAAATATTCAAGGAGCATGATGTACACAACCTACACTCATAAAATGAACTAAGTGGATGGATGGAAGGATGGATGGATGGATAGATAGATGGCGTGACAGATTGACGGATAGAAAGTTGTGGCAAATGTGGCAAAATGTTAAAATTAATGGATCTGGGTATCTGATGGGATAGGGATATGTTGGAATTCTCTGTGGGGGGTTTGTGTTATTCTTGAAACTGTCATGTAAACTTGAAATTATTTCAAAATAAAAAGTTTGGAACTTAAAAAAAGAGAAGAAACCTATTAACCAAATGCAGTGTGTCGACCTGGTTTGGATCCTAAATTGAACAACCCAAGTATAAAAAGGGATTTCCTGGGTAATTGGGGAACTTTGAACAATGCCTGGATAATAGATTATACTAAGGAGTTATTGCTAATTTTGTTTGGTGTGATAAAGATATTGCAATTTTTAAAGAGTTCTTATAGGTTAGAGTTTCACACAGAACGTTATAAGGATGAAGTGATATAAAGTTGGGCAGTTGCTTTTTATCCTCAAAAATATGAGTGGGCCTCATCCAATTAAATAATTAGGCTTCATCCAATCTGTTGAAGGCCTTACAGGCAAAAACTGAGGTTTCCCAGTGAAGAAGGAATTCTGCCTCAAGACGACAGCAACAAATCCCATCTGGACTCCCAGCCTGCCAGTCTGCTCTACAGATTTTGGACTTGCCAGCCCCCATAATCATGAGAGTGGCTCAGCGGCCCTCTGCTTCGACAGCTGCGGCCACTCCAAGTGAAGGCCTCCCCCCCCCACCGTCGCCATTGTCTGTATTTCTTCTCTCCATGACATCTACTCAGAGCTTCTGCTTCCTCCTAGCTTCTGTGTAGTGTCTTCTCCCTATATCTTTCACCCTCTGCTCCCTCTCCCAGGTGACTGACTCACTCCTATAACCTCTGATTTAAATTCCTGTGGAAACATCATGGTCCTGCCTGGGTGAGGCCTTCCTGACAGACCTCCTCAAAGGCTCCTGGCTGCCCTTGTTTGGATGGTCTGCCTCGTCACAGCTGTGGCCAGGGAGGCAGGTGATGGGTTCCCAACATGGCCACAATCTCAGGGTGAGGAACCATCTAAAGCTCCTCCCTCAGCACGAGGCTACAGGCAGGGTGCCCTTGGAGACTGCGTGTGACACATGCTGAGGTTTGACCTTAAGCCATCATAGGCTGGTTGAACATTTTAAATGAAATGATGTCGAGTGCTTGGTGCGATGCCTGAACATAGCAAAGCTCTTGGCTGTTTTTAAATTTTTATTATTATTATTATCACCATAAAAATGATCGTCCTTCTACCTACACTGGCTCAAGAAGAAACAGAAGATCTCAACAGACCAAAAACAAAAGACTGAATCAGTCATCAAAAACCTCCCAAAAAAGAAAAGCCCAGGACCAAATGGCCACACAGGTGAATTTTACCAAACATTCAAAGAAGAAATAACACCGATCTTGCACAAACTCTTCCAAAAACTGGAAAAGGAGGGAACATTTCCTAACTCATTCCATGATGCCAGCATCACCGTAAGACCAAAGCCAGACAAAGATACCACAAGAAAAGAAAATCACAATGTCCCTTATGATAATAGATGCAAAATCATTAACAAAATATTAGCAAACAGAATCTAACAGCACATTAAAACAATTATATACCATAATTAAGTGGAATTTATCTCAGATATGCAAGGGTAGTTCAACATTTTAAAAAATCAGATAATGTAATTAATACAATGAAGGGAAAAAAAACACACGATCACCTCATTTGGTGCAGAAAAGGCATTTTGAAAAAAATCCATCACCTCTTTTTGATAAAAACACTCAGAAATCTAGGACCAGAAGGAAACGCACTCAACATGATAAAAGACATATAAAAACCCACCACTGGGAAGCGGCTGTGGCTCAATCAGTAGGGCTCCTGTTTACCATATGGGAGGCCCCGGGTTCGGTTCCCGGGGCCTCCTGGTGAAGGCAAGCCCGCCCGCGCGGCGTGGTTAGCTGACCCAGCGAGCACAAGCAGCAAGGGGGGGATAAATGAATAAATAAATAAAATCTTTAAAAAAAAACCACCACTACCATCATACTCAATGGTGAAAGAATGAAAGCTTTCTCTCTAAGATTAGGAACAAGAAAAGGATGCCCACTGTCACCACTATTCAATATTGTACTGGAGGTTCTAGCAAAAGCAATTAGACAAGAAAAGAAGAAATGAAAGGTATACAAACTAGAAAGGAAGAAGTAAAAGTTTCCCTATTTGCAGATGACATGATCCTAAATACAGAAAATCCTGAAAACTCCATAACAAAGCAACCAGAGCTAATAAACAAGTTCAGCAAAGGGCAGGTACAAGATCAACATGCAAAAGTCAGTACTGTTTCTATAAGCTAGTAATGATCAATCTGAAGAGGAAATCAAGGGAAAAAAATCCATCCATTTATAATAGCAACCAAAAGAGTCAAATATCTAGGAATAAATTTACCAAGGATGAAAAGGACATGGGGAAGCGGCTGTGGCTCAATCAGTAGGGCTCCCGTTTACCATATGGGAGGCCCCGGGTTCGGTTCCCGGGGCCTCCTGGTGAAGGCAAGCCCGCCCGCATGGCGTGGTTAGCTGACCCAGTGAGCACAAGCAGCAAGGGGGGGATAAATGAATAAATAAATAAAATCTTTAAAAAAAAAAAAAAAAGAAAAGGACATGTACACAGAAAACTATAAAATATTGCAAAAATAAATCAAAGATCTAAATAAATAGAAGGCACTCCATGTTCATGGATTGGAAGACTAAATTTTATCCATTGTGATTTATTTACATATTCAATGCAATCCCAATCAAAATTCCAACAGCCTTCTTTCTAGAAATGGAAAAGGCAATCATTAAATTCATATGGACGGGAAAGGGACCCCAAATAGCTAAAACCATCTTGAAAAAGAAGAATGAAGTTGGAGGACTCACACATCCCAATCTTAAAACTTATTACAAAGTTACAGTAATCAAAACAGCATGGTACTGGGACAAGGACAGACACACAGACCAACGAAATTGAATTGAGAGTTCAGAAATAATCCCTCAATCTAGGGTCAATTTCTCTCTCTCTCTCTCTCTCTCTCTCTCTCTCTCTCTCTCTCTCTCTCTCTTTCTATCATCTCCCACTGAGGTATATATAGTTAGGTTCATTTGCTTCTCTTTGTAATAAATGTTAGAGTTTATTTTTAACATCTTTGTTGAGTTTTAAAAATATAAAACATCATGGAGGGACCCAGGTTCAATCCCCAGGACCTCCCAGTAAAAAAAAAAAAAAAAAAAAAAAAAAAAAAAAAAAATATATATATATATATATATATATATATATATATATATAAAACATGAACATGGTTCAAAAGTTAAAACTAGGGAATGGATGTGGCTCAAGCAATTGGGCGCCCACCTCCCACATGGGAGGTCCCAGGTTTGGTTCCCAGTGCCTCCTAAAGAAGACGGGCAGATGCCACAATGAGCAGATGCCACAACCACCACAGTGAGCAGATGTTGCCATGAGGAGACACCGCAACCAGCAGGGAGAAGTAGCTTGAGTGGTTGGGCACTCGCCTCCCACATGGGAGGTCCCAGGTTCGGTTCCCAGTGCTTCCTAAAGAAGACAAGCAGACAATGATCAGATAGGGGAGGGAGCCATCCCAGGAGGGTGGGTGGTGGGAATAAAAATAAAATAAAAAATAAAAGATACAGAAAATAATAAATAAAATAAAAAGGCATTTAAATAAAGTTAAAACTATATAATAAGGTGTTCTTAGAGAAGTCTCACACTCTTCTACCCCATTTGCCCCTTCTATTATGGGTAACCAAATAGATGCTGGTTTATCTTTATGGCCAATTATTTCTGACAAGGATGCCAAGTCCACTCAATGAGGAAAGAATAATCTCATCATCAAACGTTGTTGTTAAGGGAAGCAGATGTGGGTCAATCGATAGGGCTCCTGTTTACCATATGGGAGGCCCCAGGTTCGATTCCCGGGGCCTCCTGGTGAAGGCAAGCCCGCCCGCGCGGCGCGGTGAGCTGACGCAGCAGGATGACCCAACAAAGGGAGACAAGTAGACACAGAAAAATGCACAGCAAATGGACACAGAGAGCACAAGCAGCAAGGGGGCAAGGGGGGGGGGTAAATAAATAAATAAATAAAATCTTTAAACAAAAAACATTGTTGTTAAAATAAAAAAGTGGGCAAAGGACTTGAATAGACATTTCTCCAAAGAAGATATACAAAAGGCCAATAAGCACATGAAAAGATATTCAAAGTCATTAGCCAAATCAAATATAAATCAAAACCACAATGGGATACAATTTCATACCCATTAGAATGGTTACTATTAAAAAACAGAAAATAACAAGTATTGGAGAGGATGTGGTGAAATAGGAAGACTCACTCATTGCTGGTGTGAATGTAAAATGGTGCAGCCACTGTGGAAAACAGTTTGGCTGTTCCTCAGAAAGTTAAGTATAGAATTACCATATGACCCAGCAAGCCTCCATCTAGGCATACACCCAAGAGAACTGAAAGCAGGCACTGGAACAGATATTTACACACCCATGATCACTGCAGCATTATTCACAATTGCCAAAAGATGGCAGCAGCCCAAGTGTCCATCAACCGATGAATGGATAAACAAAATGTAGTATAGACATACAATGGGATATTATTCAGCCCCCAGAAAAGGAATGAACTTCTGATACATGCAACAATATGGATGAACTTTGAAAACATCATGTTGCATGAAATAAGCCAGACACAAAAGGACAACTATTGTATGATCTCACTGATACGAAATAATTAGAAAAAGCAGATTCAAAGAGTTAGAAACAAGGCGACCAGGGACCATAGTGGCGGTAGAGAATGGGGAGTTAGGGTTTAATTGGTAAAGAGTTTCTGTTTGCAGTGATGGGAAATTTTTGGTAATGGATGGTGGTGATGGTAGCATAACACTGTGAATATAATCAACACCAGTGAATTAATATATGAATGTGGCTGAAAGGGGAAGTTTTAGGTTGTATATATGTTACTAGAAAAAAAATTTAAAGAAAACATAGAACTAAAAAAAGTATTGCATGTGAATATTCTCGCTGTCCTGATTTTGTGATCATCAGGGTAGGCTAAACATTTGCTATATTAGAAACCACGCATGTGTCCCCAGACCTAGTTTTTCTCCCTAGGTCTGGTTTTTAGAATGTTGGTGATAAACTAAGCCTGGTTTATTATATGACCATCCAGTATGGGAAATGACTGAACTCTAGGTACCTTTGGTCAACTTTAAGAGATACAGCAGGGGGACGGATGTGGTTCAAATGGTTGGGCATCCGTCTCCTATATGGAGGGACCTGGGTTCGATCCCCGGGACCTCCCGATAAAAATTTTAAAAAAGAAAAATATAGAAGGCACGCAGGCTGCCAGGCCCTGTGCGCAGGTACGCCGTGAGGCCCCATGAGCAGGTGAGCCCCTGAGACCCCACATGCGAGTGCACCATCAGGCCCCGCCAAGCCAGGCAGCAAGATGATGACGTAACAGGAGAGTGACACAGGGGAGAGCCAAGACGAGACGCGCCGAAAAACCAGGAACTAAGGTGGTACAGGCAGTAGGATGCCTCTCTCCCACATCAGAGATTCCAAGGATTGAATCCCAGTGAAGACAGGAGGAGAAGGATGAGAAGAGAGGGCAGGAAACGGCCACAGAGAGTTGCCCAGTGAATGAACACAGAAACAGCAAAAATGGGGGAGGGGGGTAAAAAATGGATGAAAGTAAATAAATACATCTTTTTTAAAAAAGTATTGCCTTTAATTATTTAATAGAAGATTTAATCAATAATTAAAGTGATCTGAAGCAGCCAGACATCAGATTCCAGGGGTCAGGACTAGTAAAAGTGAAAAGTTAAGCTACAGTCTCCCCATGCAAACCATTTGGCTCCTCATAAATCTATTCCCCACATTATACCTGGAATGATGTGTTAAAGGAGAAAGTCATAGGTCTATCTTCACCCTAATGGGTACAGGGTTTCCTTCCAGGGAGGAAAACGTTTCGGAAGCAGACAGAGGTGACGGTTGCACAATGTTGTGTATGTACTAAGTGCTACTGCATTTCCTCTTTGGTTGTCAAGATGAAATTACCTAATGCTCCTAAAGCATTTACCCATCATATGCCAGTCTTCATGGGTGTTTTATTCTTTTGTTGTTAAATTCTCCTTTGGGTAGGTAGTGGTTTCTTAAACCTTACACCAAAGCAACAAAAGAAAAAAATGGATAAATGGACCTCCTCAAACTTAAACACTTTTGTGCCTCAAATGACTTTGTCAAGAAGGTGAAGAGGCAATCCGCTCCAAAAAAAAAAAAAAAAATCTCCTTTGGTGGTATCCTACGCATCTGGATTGATTTTATTTTTATTTTAGTTAAAAAATATTCCAATTTTGGCGACCCGAATGTATTTCATGACTTAAAAATTACTTCACATGAATGGAAAACAAACAAATAAATAAAAGAAAATTACTTCAGAAAGAAGTTTCCATATAATATGGTTTTACTTGGTTATTTGTAATGGAATTGTACTGTAGTCTGAAATGATAAGTTTGCTATTGTGTCCCAATACACAGACAATCTTTGAATCATATAACACTGGATAAGGAAATGTTCTTTCTTTTCTTACATGAAAGCTCTCTCTAGGAGTTTGAACAGGGGATAAAATCCAGATAAGGAGGTGAGCAATCCTGATTCTGAACTCCAAATGAAGAGAAACACCCCCAGAGTGTAGTTTTACTGAGGAAGATGCTCATGTCAGACCTCTGGGGGTGGGCGCGGGGGACCCTGAAGATGAGATTTTGGAACCACAATGAGGACGGTTATGATATCTGCTGTTTGAAGATTTTTGAATGTATGGTAAATTCTCCTTGCTTTAAGTCCTGACTGAGGTTGGGAGACTTGAACCCGGTGACATTTGAAGGGATAAGCAGAGCGCAGAGGTTCTCAAACTCGGTGGCATGTTATAATCACCAGGAGCTTTTTCAAAATCCCAGCTGCCCAGTCCACACCCGGGACCTATTGAGCCCTGGGGGTAAGACCCAGGTGTTTCCCACATGCAATCAAGGAACAGTGTAGTAGTTAAGCCTGGGAACTTCCTTCAAACTGCCTGGCTTCAAATCCCAGCCCAGCACACTACCTTGTCCACTGACCCTACAGGAGATACTTAAGTTCCTTGAAGGTTTTCAGAGGTGATGAAAATAATAGTATCCTTATAGAATTATCAGGAGGTTTAAACAAGATTATCGAGGTAAATCCCTTAAACCAAGGCAGGCATGGAGTAAGTCCTATAACAAGTGTTAACTAAGAGCTTTCTTACTTCATACTAATTTCTCTTGGAGATATTCCCAGTCGTGGCTCCCCCACCTGACACTCTTTCACCCAGTGGGTTTCGTGTATTGCCCTGTAACACTCCCGTATATATGAGTTCATTTTTACAAGTATTTATTAAATATGCATTTACTTTACTAGGAGTGTGATTAAGAGACACAAAAGAACTGTGCACACGTGCCTCACCCCTTGGGGTTTAGCTTGGCCCGGGTATCTGTAATTTCCCAGTCGGAGCTTAAGCATCATGAGCTGAGACCCCGTTTTATGTCCCACCAGCCCTAACACCCAGCACCCAGCGCTGCGGACTGGAAAGGTTGCTGGGCACTGGGTCCTAGTTCCTGCTTTGCCACTCCCCGGCTGGGCTACAGGGACCAACCCATTTGTCCTCATCTGTAAGACAGAGATCACCATACCTGGCTGTTGGGAAGATCCTCCAGGCGTACGGATAGGTCTTGTCACCTGTCCAAGTAGCGGGCTCAGGAGGCAGCTGCCGCGCGCGCCCACCAGGGGGCAGTAGGTCGCGGCCAGGAGTCCCGCCCCGCTGGGCGTCAGGGCCGGCGCCCCGCCCCTGGCCGTGGCCGTGACCCGGGGCGGCGCGGGTCGCCGCGGGGCCGAGCCATGGGGGCCGAGGCCTCGGGGAGCGGGCGGGCGCTGGGCGAGCTCGCGCGCGAGGCCGACAGCAGCCTGCTCGAGTGCAAGGTGTGCTTTGAGCGGTTCGGCCACCGCCAGCAGCGGCGCCCGCGCAACCTGCCCTGCGGCCACGTGGTCTGCCTAGCCTGCGTGGCCAGCCTGGCGCACCCGCGGACGCTGGCCCTCGAGTGCCCCTTCTGCCGGCGAGCCTGCCGGGGCTGCGACACCAGCGACTGCCTGCCCGTGCTGCACCTCCTGGAGCTGCTGGGCCCCGCGCTTCGCCCGGCCCCGGCCGCGCGCCGCGCCGCGCCCTGCGCGCCCGGGGCCCTCTCCTGCCACCACGCCTTCGGCGGCTGGGGAACCCTGGTCAACCCCACGGGGCTGGCGCTGTGTCCCAAGACGGGGCGGATCGTGGTGGTGCACGACGGCAAGAGGCGGGTGAAGGTCTTTGACTCCGGGGGAGGATGCGCCCATCGGTTTGGAGAGAAGGGGGAGGGTGCCCAAGACATTAGGTACGCACTTGATGTCACCGTCACCACCGACTGCCACGTGGTGGTCTCCGACGCCGGCGATCGCTCCATCAAAGTGTTCGATCTTTTTGGCCAGATCAAGCTCGTCATTGGGGGGCAGTTCTCCTTACCTTGGGGCGTGGAGACCACGCCTCAAAATGGGGTCGTGGTGACTGACGCGGAGGCAGGGTCCTTGCACCTCCTGGAAATCGACTTCCCGGAAGGGGTCCTCAGGAGGACTGAGAGGTTGCAAGCTCATCTGTGCAGCCCCCGAGGGGTGGCGGTGTCGTGGCCCACCGGAGCCATTGCGGTTGTAGAGCACCCCCTGGCCCCGGGGGCCCGGACCCGCAGCAGCAGGGTGACGGTGTTTAGCGCAAGCATGCAGCTCCTCGGCCAGGTGGACACCTTTGGGCTGAGTCTCTTCTTCCCCTCCCAGATGGCTGCTTCCGCTGTGACCTTTGATCACCAGGGGAATGTGGTGGTTACCGACACCTCTGGTCAAGCTGTCCTGTGCTTAGGAAAACCCGAGGAGTTTCCAGTGCTGAAGCCCCTTGTCACTCAAGGCCTCTCCCATCCCGTGGCGCTGACCTACACCAAAGAGGATGCCCTTCTTGTGCTGGACACCGCAGACCATTCTATAAAAGTCTTTAAGGCTGACTGGGGTTGACGGGGTGGGCCAGGAAGCAGAAATCCTGGTGCTGCCACTGGTGAATTGTTTATCCCTGGAGAAGTGGCTTAATCTCATCTGCCTGGCAATCTTTCAGAAGTTGTGGCAATTGTTAGATGATAATTAAAGCTACTATTTCTCGAACTCGCTGTGCTGATTTGTAAGCTTGAGCTCGTGAAATCCTTGCAACTGCCCAGTGAGGTCGTTTCTATTTAAATCCCATTGTAGAGATGAGAAGACTGAGACCCAGCAAGTTTAAGTGGCTTTCCCAAGGTCACACTTCCTTACTGTGACAGCCACGATTTGATCTCCATTCCACCTGACTACAAAATCTGCCCTTAAAGAAGGTAGCAGCTGTAAAAAAATTTTTTTGTGTATGTGAAGGCACAGTCATTAGTTGTTGCTCCATGTACCCTATTTAGAAGTTGCTCATTTATTTTATTTTATTTTTTTATTTTTTATTTTTTTTTTTTACCGGGAGGTACCGGGGATCGAACCCCGGTCTCTCCATATGGTAGATGGACGCCGAACCTCTTGAGCCACATCCGTTTCCCATGCTCATTTATTTTAGGTGAGTTGCTCAAAGAGGCTTTGCAGAGGATTGAAGGGGGAAAAGGATTTTATGGTGGGCATCAGTTTAGTTTAACTTGCAGCGTCTCTGATAGCACATTAGATGAAGTTACCATGGATCCTGAGTTATTTGAGTAAGAAAACCAATTGAACTGCTTGCTATTTAAAAGGTAAGAGTGTCTTTTAGTACCTGTACCTCCTTCACTATTAGCACTCAGGAAATACCACTTGGTGGTTTGTTTGAAAAAGGCCTTGTGGGCATAAGTTCTAAATGCCTTCAGAATCAGTGTGTGAGTGTCAGGGTCAGGCGATGGTCCTGTTACACATTTATTAATAAGAACATAAATCACCATCATAAACTCATGGCAGAGATGATTTTGCTGCCTTTTTATAATCTGTAAAGGGTTTTTTTTTTTTTTCGGTCTACTGTAAATTTATCCCATTTTTCGCAAACACCGTGCACTCAATAAACAGTTGCCCTGATCCTAAGTCAGTATTTAGGCCAGTGGTAAACAGTTCACTACTTGCTGAACTAAAGGTTAGCCTCAACCGAGATAGCACTTGCTGAGTGCTGCAGCTTCTTACCTGAATAGGTAGAAATTTCAGGTAAAGCGTCCAGTTCTTTATACATGGAATGTAGAGTTTAGGACTGTTTGAAGAGTAACAGGACCTCAAAAGCTGCAACAAAAATATCCTTTTTTTTAACTTTTTGTTTTCATTAGAGCAGTTGTAGGTTTACAGAAACGTCCTGCTGAAAGTACAAAGTTCCTACATAGCTCCCACCCGCTGCAGTAGCGTGGCACCTTTGTTACAATTCATTAAACATTATTATAAATGTGCTGTTAACTTTACTCCACTGTTTACATTAGGGTTCACTCTTTGTGTTGTACAGTGCTGTGGGTTTGTGTGTATGTGTGTGTGTGTGGTACCTTAAATACAACCTAAATTTTCCCTTCTCAAATATGCAATTCAGTGGTGTTAATTACATATGCAAAGTTTTGCCTCCATCAGGCATGCCAATTAAACATTAACTCCCCATTCCCTTCTCCCATGTGGCCCTTGGTAACCTGTATTCTAGTTTCTGAATTTACAAATACACGTATTCTTATTTCGTATAAGGGAGTACATATGCTATCTGTCTTTTTGTGTCTGGCTTATTTCACTCAACCTGATGTTTTCAGGCTTCATCCATGTTGTCCCTTCCATCAGAACTTCATTCCTTTTTTACCACCAAATAATACTCCATTGTATGTCTATACTACGTTTTGTTTATCCATTCCTCGGTTGATGGACATTTGGATTGCTTCCATCTTTTCGCAATTGTGAATAATGCCACTATGAATGTCAGTGTGCAAATATCTGCTTGAGTCCCTGCTTTCAATCCTGGGTATAAACCTAATAGTGGGATTGCTTGGTCACATGGTAATTCTATACTTAGCTTCCTGAGAAACGGCCAAACTGTCTTCCTCAGTGGATGCGTCATTCTACATTCCCACAGTGAACATGAGTTTTCCTATTTCTCCACATCCTCTCCAACACCTGTTACTTCTTTTTTCCATAGTAGCCATTCTAATGTGTGAATCTAGTGTGAAGGGGTATCTCGTGTTTTTGATTTGCATTTCCCTGACAGCTAATGACTTTGGGCATCTTTTCATGTGCTTATTTACCATTTGTATATCATCTTTGCAGAAAAGGCTCCCCAAGTCTTTTCCCCGTTTTTCAATTGGGTATGTGTCTGTTTGTTTTGGAGTTGTACAAGTTCTTCATGTATTCTGGATATTAATATATAAAGTAGAAGGCTACTTTGCTGAATTTATTAGCTCTAGTAGCTTTATTGTGGATTTTCCAGGGTCCTTTATGTATAGGATCATGTCATCTGCAAATAGGGAAAGTTTTGCTTTTTCCTTGCCTATCTGGCTGCCTTTTATTTCTTTTTCTTGCCTCATTATTCTGGATTGAACTTTCAGTGTAATGTTGAGTAACAGTGGTGACAGTGGGCATCCTTTTCTTGTTCCTGATCTTAGAGGGAAAGCTTTCAGTCTTTTACCATTGGTTATGTTAGCTGAGGGTTTTTCATATATGTTCCTTTATCATGTTTAGGTTTCCTTCTATTCCTAGTTTTCTGAATGTTTTTATCAGGAAGGGGTGCTGAATTTCATCAAATGCCTTTTCTTTGTCAATTGAATTGATCGTGTTTTTTCCCCTCTGTTCTATTAGCGTGATGTATTATATTAATTTTCTGATGTTGAACCACCTTTGCATACCTGGGATAAAACCCACTTGATCATGGTGTATAATTCTTTTTTTTTTTTTTTTTTTCTTTTTAAAAAAATCAGTTTAATTGAAACATATTCATAAACCATACAATCCATCTAAAGTGTACAATCAATGGCATTTGGTACAATCCAAGTTGTGCATTCATCACTCAATCAGTTGCTTCTGACCCTCAACATTTTTCTTGGAAAGATGTTCCCTTCCTCTGCCCTGAGATGGCTCCCTCATCTTCTCAGGTTTTTTGCTCACTGTCTGCTTGTTTCTTCTTTAGGAGGCACCGGGAACCAGAACCTCCCATGTGGGAGGCAGGCACCCAACTGCCTGAGCCACATCCATTCCCTGGAAATATGTTTTAAAAACAATTTGCCCAGCATATGAAGACCATGGAACTTTAATTCAGGAGGAACAGGGGAGGCCACCAGTCCATTGCCAGTTGAAGCAGTCTCTCTAACAGATGGCCAGCCAGGCTCCTCATTCAAAATGGTAAAATAAGTCATTCTAAGGAAAAAAGGTGAATTTCTGTATTTTGGGCTCCCGAATCCTTTCCATTTCACTTTAATCATTGTCCTCCAGAAACAGAAAATATAAAATGAAAGCAAACTAGAACATGTATTTAAAACATCCTATATATGATTGTAAGATAGAGCACATGGTTTTCTTCCTTTTTCTTGCCTTAATTTTACTTCTTTATTCTAATGGCATACACACACACATACATACATATGTACATGTGCCATTAGTATAAAATATATATATATGCTTTTAAAATACACACACTTAGGGAAACGGCTGTGGCTCAATCAGTAGGGCTCCCGTTTACCATATGGGAGGCCCCGGGTTCGGTTCCCGGGGCCTCCTGGTGAAGGCAAGCCCGCCCGCACGGCGTGGTTAGCTGACCCAGCGAGCACAAGCAGCAAGGGGGGGATAAATGAATAAATAAATAAAATCTTTAAAAAAATAAAATAAAAAAAAATAAAATAAAATACACACACTTTGTTGCAGACCACCTTAAATTACTTTTTTTTGTGACTATCATTTAAAATACTGTGTGGTGAGATTGCCTGGGCCTGACCATGAGGACTGGCCATTTTACAAACAGCAGTCATGCACTGGACACAGTAGCATCTCTGTTTCCTGGTGTGATTTGGGGCCTCCAGCAGGGAGCTTTCAATCATGAGCCTCAGTGAGCTTCACTCCCCTAGTGTCTTTATTTCAGCAAGTGAAGGGCAATTTCATCCATTTTGTCCTTCAGCTCTCTGTTGTCATATCATTCTAGTCTGTCTTCTTATCCTTTAGTTTACCCTTCCTAATAATCTTCATTTCTAAACTCTTCTCCAAATCTTTCACCCTTGTTTTTTTCCTTTTAGGCTGCAGGTTGCAGCATCCTCTTTAGTATCTCTTGCAAGTCTGGTCTTTTGGTAACATATTCTGTCAGTTTTTGTTTGTCTGTGAAGACTTTGAACTCACTCTCATTTCTGAAGGACAGCCTTGCCAGATACAGAATTCTTGACTCTGTATAATTCTTTTAATGCGATGTAAGATTTGGTTTGTGTGATGGTTAGGCTAATGTGCCAACTTGACCAGATAGTGCCCAGTTGTTTGGTCAAGCAAGCACTAGGCTAATTGTAATTCAGGGACATTTCATGGACTTTAATCATCGGTGAGTCGATTGCATGAATGGCTGATTACCTCTACAATCAACTGAAGAGATTGCCATCAGCAATGAGTGACATCTCATCCAATCAGCTGAAGGCCTTAAAAGGAGAAGTGATTTCAGCATTCAGGGAGAGAATTCCCACCTCTACCTCAGACAGACCTCTTCTCCGGGGGAACTTATCAAGGACCTTCATCAGAATCCCTGGCTTGTAGCCTGCCCTACGGAATTTGGACTTGTGCATCCCCAGGTCACATGAGACAATTTTATAAAATCTCATACTATTTACAGATATCTCCTGTTGGCTCTGTTTCTCTAGAGAACTGTGACTAATACAGCTTGCTAGTATTGTGTGGAAGATTTTTACATGTATATTCATGAGGGATATTGGTCTGTAATTTTCTTTTCTTTTGATGACTTAATCTGGCTTTCATATTAGGGTGATGCTGGCCTCAAGGAATGAATTGGGAAGTAGTCCCTCCTCTTCAATTTTTGGAAGAGTTTGAGCAGGATTGGTGTTAATTCTTCTTTGAATGTTTGGTAAAATTCACCAGTGAAGCTGTTTGATCCTGAGCTTTTATTTTGGGGGAAGTTTTTGATTACTGATTCAATCTTTTTACTTGTTATTTTTTATTGGTCTGTTGAGATCTTCTGTTTCTTCCAGGTAGTTCGTGTGCTTCTAGGAATTTGTCCACTTCATCTAGGTTGTCTAATTTGTTGGCATACAGGTATTCATAGTATCCTGCTGTGATCCTTTTTGTTTCTGGGGAGTCGGTAGTAGAGTCCTCTCTTTCATTTCTTTTTTTTTTTTTTTTTTTTTTTAAAGATTTTATTTATTCATTTATACCCCCCTTGCTGCTTATGCTCGCTGGGTCAGCCAACCACGCCGTGCGGGCGGGCTTTGCCTTCACCAGGAGGCCCCGGGAACCGAACCCCACTGATTGAGCCACAGCCGCTTCCCATCATTTCTGATTTTAGTTATTTGCATTCACTCTCTATTTTTCTTTGTCACTCTGGCTAAAGTTTTGTTGATTTTATTGATCTTTTCAAAGAATCAACTTTTGATTTTGTTAATTTCCCCTATTGGTTTTTTAATTCTCTATTTCATTTATCTCCAATCTAATCTTTATTTCCTTACTTCTGCTCTCTTTAGGTTTAATTTGCTCTTCTTTTTCTAGTTTCTCCAGGTGTGTGGTTAGGTCTCTGATTTGAGCTCTTCTTTTTTAATATATGCATTTAGGTCCATAAATTTCCCTCTGAGCACTGCCTTCACTGCGCCCCATAAGTTTTGATATTTTATAGTCTTATTTTCATACATCTCAAAGTTATTTCCTGATACCCCTTGTGATTTCTTATTTTGACCCATTGAGTATGTTCTTTTTTTATTTGTGGATTTTCCAGTTCTCCATCTGTTATTGATTGCTAGTTTCATTGCACTGTGCTTAGAGAAGATGCTTTGTATAATTTCAGTCTTCTTACATTTATTGAGACTTGTCTTGAGACCTAACATGTGGTCTGTCCTAGAGAATGATTCATGTGCACTTGAGAAGAATGTGTAGCCTGCTCTTTTTGGAGTGTGGTGTTCTGTAAATGTCTGCTCAATCTAGTTCATTTATGGTATTGTTTGGGCTCTCTGTTTCCTTATTGATCTTCTGTCTAGATGTTCTATCCATTGATAAAAAGTGGTGTATTCAAGTCTTCAACTATTATTGTAGAGATGTCTGTTTCCGCCTTCAGTTTATCAATGATTGCCTCATGTATTTTGGGGCACTGTGGGTAGGTGCATAAACATTTATGATCGTTCATTCTTCTTGGTGTAATGACACTTTTAGTAATATATAGTATCCTTCTTTGGCTCATGTGACATTTTTTGACTTGTCTATTTTTGTCTATTTTGTCTGCTATTAGTATAGTAACTTCAGCTTTCTTTTGGTTACTCTTTGCATGGAATATTTTTTCCTCATCCTTTCACTTTCAACCTATTTGTGTCTTTGGGTCTAAGGTGAGTCTCTAGTAAACAACATATAGTTGGATCATGCTTTTTTCCCCCTTTCTGCCAATCTGTGTCTTTTAATTGGGGAGTTTAGTCTGTGTTCAGTGTAGTTACTGATAACGCAAGACTTACTTCAGCCATTTGGTCCTTTGTTTTTTATATATCTTTTTTGTTCCTCTTTTCCTTTATTGCAGCCCTCTTTTGTATATAGTTGATCTTTTATTGTGTAACTGACGGATCCTTTTCTCATTTCTGTTTCTGTATATATTTAAATACTTTCTTTATGGTTATCCTGGGATTTATTTATTTATTTATTTATTTATTTATTTTTAAATATTTGGAAATCACATGTCCAATAAGGGTTGTTTTTTTTTTTTAAGATTTATTTTATTTATTTATTCCCCACTCCCCTTGCCACTTATGCTCACTGTCTGCTCTCTGTGTCCATTCACTATGTGTTTTTCTGTGTCTGCTTGTCTCCCTTTGTTGCATCATCTTGCTGTGCTAGCTCTCAGCTCTCTGCGGGCCACCTTGCCTTCACCTGGAGGCCCCGCGAATCGAACCCGGGACCTCCCATATGGTAGATGGGAGCTTAATCACTTGGGCCACATCTGCTTCCCCCTATCCTGGAGTTTATATTTAACACCCTAAGTTTATACTCTTCTAGTTTGAAAAGATACCAGCTTACTTCAACAGCATACACAGTCTTTGCTCTTATATCCCTTTCTGTAGTTTTTGTCACACTTTACCTCTTTATATTTTGTGTGCCCATTACAAGAAAATATTATTTTCTTTTCAACTGTATTCTTACTCTTATAGGAAATAAAGAGTAGAGTTATATACTAAGGATTCAAAACTATGGAGTTTTGCATTCACCCATGAAATTACCTTTACTGAAGATTTTCACTTCTTCATAGTGCTCCAAGCTACTATCTGCTGTCCTTTCCTTTCAGCCTGAAGAACTCCCTTTATCATTGCGAGCAGCAAAGTTACTCTTAAGAAGTTTCCTCACCACTGATTTTTGAATGGTGAGAGTTTGCTGTAGGAAATAGCTGATGCTTTATCAATCACACGATTCCCAGCTCATGGCAGGGCTTTCAGAGTCCCCAGAGCATAGTCTTGAGATGGACCATGGGCACCAGGAGACCACATTGCCTTGGCCCTTTGGGCTCCTTGTGCCTTTGGGAGGACCAGGGCTGGAGAAAGGCAGAGTGGGCGCAAGTCTGGTCTGAAAGTGGTACTCCTCACCCAGCAGGGAAACTCTCAATGAGGTTGGAAGAGTGGAGTTGAGAATGCCAGGTCAGTGGAAGTACCAGATCCACTGTGGATGGAGTTTGTGAGTATGTTCAAAAGGTTGCAGAGGGGACAAAGGTATAAGGAAAAAATTAAAAAGCATGTTTTTTGTCTGTCTCCACCAGCTAAAATATGAACCCCACGAAGGCAAACATATTTCTTTGTTTTGTTCACAGCTATGTCTGCAGTGGCTACAACAGTGCCTGACACATGGTAGACATTCCAAAACTGTTTACTGAACTAATTCCATGTTTTCCCAGAGAAATGTTTCTGTAACATGTACTCCTTTTGCTGATAAAAGGGAAGTGGTAGAGGTAGCTGGGTAGCTTGGGGAGGCTGGTCGAGAATGAAAACAATGTGTGGTGGGTTTGGGGAGTGACTCATAAGGACTGATAAGAGCATTGTGATGACTTTGTGGTCACCTGGGTTGGAGTGGAAGAAGAACTTGGCGTTTGCCATCACCTCATTTCCAGCTTCACCCAGGCACGTAGGCCTTTGAGGTTGCCTGAGTCTTCATGAGCCACATCTTTTGTCTAAATGTGAAGAGAAAAGGAAACACCAGTGTGCCAGCTCCCCCTTATCAGTCAGTGATGCCAACTTCAGCTGGGAGGAAGAGAATAAACCAAAAGTAATCCTACAGGGAAGCGGCTGTGGCTCAATCAGTAGGGCTCCCGTTTACCATATGTGAGGCCCCGGGTTCAGTTCCCGGGGCCTCCTGGTAAGGGCAAGCCCGCCCGCACGGTGTGGTTAGCTGACCCAGCGAGCACAAGCAGCAAGGGGGGGATAAATGAATAAATAAATAAAATCTTAAAAAAAAAAAAAAAAAAAAGTAATCCTACATCACTCACCTGGCCATGTTCTTGGGGCATTGTGAAGTCATTGCAGAAATTTAGATTTCTTTTGGATATAAAGGGGCCCCCTTTAGACAGCAGCAGAGGCAGATTGCCCTCCTGATTGATTTATTTTTATTTTTATTTCTTTTTAATTTCTTACATTTAATAATTGAAAATATAAACAATAATTAAAAATAAGAAAACAGTTGAATATAAACATACATTTCTCTTGGAGGCGGCTGTGGCTCAATCAGTAGGGCTCCCGTTTACCATATGGGGGGCCCCGGGTTCGGTTCCCGGGGCCTCCTGGTGAGGGCGGGCCCGCCCGCGCGGCGTGGTTGGCTGACCCGGCGAGCGCAAGCAGCAGGGGGGGGATAAATGAATAAATAAATTAAAAAAAAATAAAATAAAATAAAAAATAAACATACATTTCTCAATTAAATGTAATGGATACATATAAATTTTTTTTTGGAATTCTACAATATGTTACACAATATATTTGGTTCATAGTAACATATTCATACAGTATTTGTCCTTTTGTGTCTGGCTTGCTTCACTCACCATAATGTCCTCCAGGTTCATCCATGTTGTTATGTGCATTACGACTTCATTTCTTCTTACAGCTGCATAATATTCCATCGTGTGAATACACCACAGTTTGTTTATCCATTGATCGGTTATTGGACACCTGAGTTATTTCCAATTTTTGGCAATCATGAATAACACCTCTATGAACACTCGTGTGCAGATGTCTGTTCGTGTCACTGCTCTCAGTTCTTCTGGGTATATACCCAGTAGTGGTATTGCCGGGTCATGTGGCAAGTCTATATTCAACTTCTTTAGGAACTGCCAAACAGTCCTCCATAGTGGCTGTACCATCCTGCATTCCCACCAACATCCAATAAGTGAGCCTTTATTTTTATTTTTTAAGAGGTGCTGGGGATTGAGCCCAGGACCTTGTACATGTGAAGCACACATTTAACCACTGAGCTACACCCACTCCACCCTCCTGATTGATTTTTTAAAAATCCCGAATATATACATTAAACTGAACTTTCAAAGTTTGTAATGCAAACTTTGATATGATTGGAAAGATTAGGAATCCATTTAAATTTTAATGTGTAATATCTAAGTGCAATGTTTTATCTCTATAGATACTTTCATTCTGAAAGTGGAGTCTGTCTGCTTTACCTCCAAATTTATTTGTGCCTTCATCACTTTTCCCTTCTTTCATTGCAAGCAAAAGGCACTGCCTCATCGTTGGTTCTACTCGCAGCTAGAGTTGGTCACATGGCTCTGCTCAGCTTTAAGGGGCATGGAGAAACGGAGGCAAAGGTGAGGACCATTCTTTCTGCCATAGACATTTGATTTCCATGTGTTGGGATCCTCAGATTTGAGCTTCTGCTGAATGCCATGAAAATTTACTTTTGGCAAAGGATGATATGCCATCTCTCTGATACATTGACTCTTTTACAAAATTTGGATATATGAAGCAATTTCCAGGACTACTAATTCCACCAAGATGATGTCAACTTAATTCAAAAACGGTAACAGTAGTTTGTTCTGATTAAAAGTGATTAACTGTCTATACTTATCTACATTTTCCACTTTACAATGAGCTTGTATTACTTCCATAACCCAGAAAAAAAATTACAAAGAAACAAAAACCAATGAAATGCCACATAACAGAGTGAAATGGAAGAGAGCTCTGGGGCCTCAGAATGTTTACAAAGAGTGAACTCTTATAGACCAGGCTTCTACCTCTTGGCAGTCAGCTCTTGAAGCTTCTCCCCATCCTATGAATTAAGTCATACACAATGTTCTGGACATCAGGTCAGAGAGCTACAAAATACGGTGGGCTAGGCAGCTGAAGAATTACATGCACTGATTTCTGAAAATTAGTTCATTTTGTTTTCCTTTAACAAAAGCATTTGGTTTAAAGGGAAATATCTAAACTTGATTCCCATTGTTCAGACCACTCCTAAGACCTTGCTCTAACCTTGGACTCAGGCCTCTCTCCACAGCATCCAAAGAAGGGACCATTGCATGGGGCATGTTGACAGATCGGTTCATAGTTGAGCTGAGATTCTGAAACCTGGAAAGGGTAACAAATGTTTCTTCTCAAAGAACATTACTTGGTGCTCATGCAAGTTGATGTGAACTTGAGATGTGGTGGAGATAACACCACAAAGAGACGATTGGTATTTCTGTTTCTTCTCTAGGACAGTGGTACCAAACTCCGTCTGCACACTGAATCACCTGGGGGAGATTTTAAGAAGTACCCACTCTCTACCAATCTAAAACACCAGAGTTGATTTATGTAACTTTGACCAAGCCAGTCCACCTCTGTGAGTCTCAGCTTATTCATGTGTAAAGACAGCTTAATAAAACTTGCCAAACAAACAAACAAACAAACAAAACTTGCCCTGGGGAGCAGATGTGACTCAAGCGGTTGAGCACCTGCTTCCCACACGGGAGGTCCCAGGTTTGGTCCCTGATGTCTCGTAAAAACAAAACAAAACAGAAAAACAAGCAAACAGACAAAAAAACCAACCCAGGGGAACTGATGTGGCTCAATGGTTGAGAGCCGGCTTCCCATATAAGAGGTCCCGGGTTCAATCCCCAGCTCCAGAACCTCAAAAAAACACAAAAAACCCCAAAACTTGCCCTGTCTACTTCAAGCAGCATCATGAGGATCAAATAAATTAACAGCTTTGTGAAGTAATTTACAATAATTTACAATATAATTTACATAATAATATTATGGAAATGTGGATTAGGTTTAAGTTCTTTAGCCGGTGCCCTGTGACCTAGGGCCCCTATGTATGCCAAGGATAGGCACTGCTGGAAAACCTTCGATGACCATGAAACACAAGGGGTTTCCTGGCCCTATAGGGCCTCAACCTCATGACTTTAAATCCATTAGGTCTTACTTATGCAGTGAAGAAAGAGGCCGGCCGCATGGCTGAGGTCTAATAGGTTAATCTGTAAATACCGCAGTGTTCTCTTGGGCCAGCACAGATACACACCTGGTTGCCATTTGAGACAGAAACAGGCATCCAGCAGACGCAGTGAAACAATCAAATGAAAGTTGACTTAAGGAGGGAAGCAGATGTGGCTGAACCTATTCGGCACCCATGTACCAAATGGGAGGTCCCCGGTTTGGTTCCCGGGGCCTCCTGGAGAAGGCGAGCAAACAGTGAGCAGACAAATGAAAGAACCATCTGGGGGAGGGGGAGATAAATAAAAAGAATAAATAAATAATTGACCTAAAATATGCAGCTAGTTTACAAATGATATATATATTTTTTAAAGTTGACTTAAGGAAAGTAAAGGCAAAAGAGTCTATTTGTAAAGAAGATCTTCACTGTAAAAGGTCACGTGCCAGCATGTGTGTGCCTGTGTCTCTGTGTGTGTGCGTCTGGGTATGCCCAGCCTTTCCCACCGTCTCTTCTGTACATCTGGGTTTCGGGAATGTCTGGGACCGTATGGTCCCCCTTGCACTCTGGAAGCACCACAGGCACTCTGGATTGGGGAAAATGGCCCTCTGCGGTGGTCACTGTGGAATATGGAAAGGTCTGCTTCCCCTCAGCTCCATCTTCCCAATGTGGATGCTACATTTTGGTTCTAGCTGCGCCCTGGCTCCGCTGCTTTGGGCTTCCTCCCTGTATTAGTCAGCCAAAGGGGTGCCGACGCAAAGTACCAGGAATCTGTTGGCTTTTATAAAGGGTCCTTATTTGGGATAGGAGCTTACGGTTACAAGACCCTAAGAGTCCAACTCAAGGTACCAAAGATGTACTTTCTCACCAAATGTGTGTTGCCACGTGTTGAAGCAAGATGGTGGGCGATGTCTGCGAGGGTTCAGCCTTCCCGTTCCCTCTTAAGATTCCATGAGTCCAGCTTCTTCCGATCTCAGCTTGTAGGCTGGCATAGGGCTCGTCTCTCTTCCCAGGGCTTGTTTCTTTCCAGGCTCAGTGCTCTGGTCTCTTCACAAGGTCAGCTGTAAACTATCAGGCGAATGGCTCTACCCTCCCTGGGGCTCCAGCATCAAAACCAAGTTGTCTCCTCTGCTTTGTCTTTTTCTGTGTATCCACTTCTGTGTTCTTGATTGCACATCTGTATATATATAGCCCACCAAGGGAGCGGGGACTCAAACCAAGTTGCCCCAATGACGTGGTGGAATCAGAGCCCTAATCTTGATTTAATAAAGTAAAAGTGAAACCTCTGAATTTAATATAATCAAAGGAGTATCACGCCCAGACCAGTTTACAAACATCTTCAATATCTCTTTTTGGAATTCATAAATAATATCAAACTGCCACACTCCCTACATCCACAGCTATGATCCATTGTACTTTCTCTCTTATTGAATGCTTTTAGAGGCCATGATATGCATGGTATGTATATTGGACCATTATAGGAAAGAGGCAGCATGACAGAATGACAAAGGAAAACAGTTCCAAGATTTATTAGCTGCTGCTTGTCTGCAGAGACTCCGTGTTGGGTACTGTCATTCAGTTCTGAGATACACTTACCTAATCCTCCCAATAGCCTCAGAAATAGTTGCTGTTGGTATTTTTGCAGATAAGGACCCTGATGCATGGAAAGTTTAAATAATTTGCCAAGGCTACCCATACAGAAAGTGGGTGAGTTATTTCATCTTCCAGAGTCTTAGTTTCCTGGTCTATAGAATGAAAATTTCCTACTTTCTAGAGTTGTTGTAAAGACTAAACAAGCTCATATATGTGCATGAGAGCAGAGCCTGGCACATGGTAGGTGCCCAGTAATTCTTAGAAATTATTATTTTGCTTGAAGTATTTTGAGTATGGCACTATCTCCTTTTTTTTTTTTTTTTTTTTAAAAGCTTTGAGGTACAGGAAACATCTTTGCTACCATCTGGTGGGAGGCTATCTGAGAATAAAGCTGTATTAGTCAGCCAAAAGGAGTGCTGATGCAAAATACCAGAAATCTCTTGGCTTTTACAAGGGTATTTATTTGGGGTAGAAGCTTACAGTTACCAGGCCATAAAGCATAAGTTATTTCCCTCACCAAAGTCTCTTGCCACATGTTGGAGCAAGATGGCTGCTGACGTCTGCTAAGAGTTCAGGCTTCCTGGGTTCCTCTCTTCCAGGAGCTCGATACTCCCCGGGCTCAGCTGCTCTGCTCCTCTGTGTGTTTACCTCCAGCATTAAAACTCAGCGTCAAGACTCCAACCTCCTTTCTCTGCGGTGGGGTTTCTCTATGAGTCTCTGCCCACCACGGGGGCAGGGACTCAACGTCCTACTGCCGTGGCCCAATCAAAGCCTTAATCGTTCTTTAATCAAGTAGAAGTCAAACCTCTGAATCCAATACATTCTAATATGCCCAGAGGAAAAGACTAGTTTACCAATATTTCTTTTTGGAATTCGTCGATAATATCAGACTGCTAGAGAAGCCTACAAAGATGAAGGCAGAGCTGAGAGGTGGAGGAAGAAGACTTCCATGTCACACTGTTCCAGGTCTTGTTAGTCCTGAAGCTAGATGCACCCCTGGATGTCCTAGTTATTTGAGCCAATAAATTCCCTATTCTCCTTAAACACGTTTGCATTGAGAGTCTTTGACTTTCATCCAAAAGAGCCTTAAGAGAGGTCAGGACTGGCAGTTCTGGAAAACATCGTACATTACAAGAACTTTACACCTTACGTCAAAGCAGCAGGAAGCTGGTTTTCGGGCTGTCTGTGCTCAGAGTTCCACAACAGATGAAAATAATTTAGTTCCCTTGTGTTATGAGTGGGAAGTCAAGCTACTTATTAGTTTGACAAGTGGGAGTAGAGTTGCCTGGTACCAATTGAAAGGATTTTTTTTTTTGGTGGGGGGGATTATCAGAATTCCTTTGATACACTATATCACTCTATACTATTCTTTTTTTTTTTTTTTTCTGAGGAGGTACCAGGGATTGAACCTGGGACCTCGTACTTGTAAAGCACATGCTCAACCACTGAGCTACATCCGTTCCTCTTGATACACTATAGACTTTAAAGTTTGACATGGCCATAGAGATCCTCATGTCTAGCTCCCTCACTTTACAAATGAGTAAATTGAAGTCTGGAATAGTTAAGAAACTTCAACAAGCTGATTAACCCACATAGGAGAAAAATAGGATTTAAACCTTGCTGTCATGTGAATTCTCTCTGATTCTGAGTTTTCAGCACTATAAACTGTACATACCATATTTCTACAAAGATACGCAGAACTTGGAAGACACGGCAGCTGATGACAAGTTCTACTGACTCCCAACCTACTTTGGTAGTTTTCCCATTGTACCCTGCTTCTTCCTATAAGTAAGCACTTTTCTGGGGCCACCATATTTACTTAATACACTATAGCAGCATATAACAAATGCATGGTGTCAAACTCTAGCCCTATAGGATGCTAATAGAATGGGGTAATGTGTTCTGTATTTAATTAAAGTTATGAGTTAAATTAGTTAAATGGATTTCATTGTTGCAGCACTTCTCAGAGCCATTAGTAAGCTCTTTTGCATTATAAATTTCCAAGATGGGTAGCTATAGAATACATTGTTTTTCAAACTTATCTGACCACAGCATTAGTGTTCAGAAAATGCTGTTTTAGAGACACGAATCTTCACATTTTGCCAAGCCTGGACAACCAACTTCTCCATGATTAAGCTCTGCCCTTTTCTTGGATGTTCTTTTTGGACCTTCACTCTTCAATTCTCATACACCCTTCCATCATTCTTTGTCTGCAAGTTACTGAATGTGGTTGCTTCTCTGATTGTGGGTCTCTTTCTCAATCTCTTTGTGAGTAGCCTTGTTTTGGGAGTAAAGAGAGATGGTGATGGGAAGCGGCTGTGGCTCAATCAGTAGGGCTCCTGTTTACCATATGGGAGGCCCCGGGTTCGGTTCCCGGGGCCTCCTGGTGAAGGCAAGCCCGCCCGCACGGTGTGGTTGGCTGACCCAACGAGCACAGGCAGCAAGGGGGGGATAAATAAATAAATAAATAAAATCTTTAAAAAAAAAAAAAAAGAGAGATGGTGAGACAATGTCCAGCAGGTTTTCCCAGCTTTGTTGCGTCTCTCATTATGTTTTTCCTCCTGTCTCTTGTTGCGTCTTCATGTTGCGTCAGCTCGCTGCACCTGCCCATCATGCCAGCTTGCTATTTTCTTTAGGAGGCACTGGGAACCGAACCAGGGACCTCCCATGTGGTAGGAAGGAGCTCAATCACTTGAGCCACATCTGCTTCCCTCCAGCAGGTTTTATTTAAGAGAGAACGACAAGCCCGGCTTCACTCAGAAGGGCACGGCCAGCCTTGACTTAATTACGCACCAGCATTCCTAAGGTGGGACATACAGGTGCCTTTAAGAGCTTGCCCAGGGTCCCAAAAAAGCTCCGTCTCACACCTTCGGCCCAGTTCATCTTCCCAGGCACAGGTCGAGTAGTGAAACATCTCTGCAAATGACCCAAATATCAGAAGCCCCTCTCCTCACTTCCACTATGTCACAGGTAAAGCAATTCCAGCTTTGTAAACTGAGCCTTTTACCTCCTAACAAGCTGAGACTCTGTCCAGAATGACATTTATGCTTTAACTGGAAGAATCATCTTCGTTTATTAACATTTACAGTAATCACCATTGAGTGTGGTGCTGTTTTTTCATCCACCTAAAGTGTTTTGTGTTTTCTACATTTGCCTTGTTGCGTCCTCAAAGGTATAGCAGAAAATTTGAAAACATTTGCACAATGAACAGGATGTATCTTCATTTATAGTTTTCACCCTCAAAATCCCTTTATTTTCAAGGTTCTTCATAGGCCTGATGACAAAGCTGGGAGCGTCGCTGTGCTGCTTCCGTAGCTGAAACAGAGTTTGGAACCAACATGAATGCGATCCCATTAAATAATCATTTAAATCACCCCATCACTTCTCTCCTTCTCACACTTTTTTCCCAACATTTTCATTCATTCTAAAACTGATGTATTAGTCAGCCAAAGGGGTGCTTGTGCAAAATACCAGAAATTGGTTGGTCTTTATAAAGGGTTTTTAATTGGGGTAGAAGTCCACAGTTACCAGGCCATAAAGCATAAGTTTCTTCTCTCCTCAAAGTCCATTGCCACGTGTTGGAGCAAGGCAGCTGCCACGTTTGCCAGGGTTCAGGCTTCTTGGGTTCCTCTCTTCCCAGGACTGCATTTCTCTCCGGGATTAGCTCCTCTGTTTCCTCCAGAAGGTCAGCTGTAGACTATGAGGCTCTCTGGGCTTTGCTTCTCTCCACAAGGCCAGCTGTGAACTCTCAGGCGAATGGCTCGTCTCTATCCCAGGCCCTTCTCTCCTTCCTCACCAGAAATCCAACATCAAAACTGCTCAAACTGCTCTTTGACATGCCTTTTATATTTGATTCCTGCCCCACCAAGGGGTGGGGCTCGATGCCCTACTGACGTGGCCCAGTTAACGTCCTAATCATAACTTAATCATGACCAGATTAGCAGACCAGTTTACAAGCATAACCCAATATATATTTTTGGAATTCATAATTACATCAAACTGCCAAACTGCTACAACTGAGATGCATTTTATGTAAAAAGTCTCTCTTTTGAGGATTTTCAGGAATACTAATGCAGACTTTTGGCTTCACTGTAGAGATCCCAAAGCCAAACAAGCACTTCCAAAGGCCAGGTATGACGTACCGACAGGTAGAGAGCTGGCCCTAGGTTTCAATGTTCCAGAATAAACTTTATAAATATCCATCAGTGTCCATTTCAAAGTTTGATATGATCTACAAAAATAGATAAGAAAATAGATTCTAAAGGCTGATAGTAAGTACTTGGGTTTGGTATTTTTCACGCCAATGGCTTTCCTAGAGACATGTATGCCCCTTTCACTATTTCATGGTGAACCAAACCTCCCCGTGGCCTGTTCTTCTCCCACAGAACTGTAAGCCAACAGCTAATCATGAAACATGATCATTTTTCAATATTCTGCTGTATCTTGGGATTTGTCCATCCTGACACGTGCTCTAATTGGCACATAGGCTGAGAAATGCAGCTAGCCAGCAGAGCATCCCATATGCCCCTCACCCAGCCTTGCCCTTGGGGCTCACTGATTGCGAATATCCACTGGCTATTTATAAGCCACCCTCTCAGGTATAACTGAAGGAACCAGTAGCAGAGACAAATGAGCTCTGATAATACCAAGATCTCTTGCAGAAACGAAAAGGCTAAAGAAATCCTGCTATAAGCCTGAGAATCCTGTAACCTGGTAAGTACTATCTGGATGGCCATTAGTTTAAATAAGTTACTTGTTTGGGCTCAGTATTGCATCAAGGTGTTCAATTTCATCTCTAAAGGGTTATGTGGGGTGTGGACCAGAATGCTCTCAAGGACACTTCTTTCCTTTTTCATCTTGCATCCAAACCCTATAAGGACCTAGATTTAAGGACTTGGCCTAGACCACAGGGCAAGTTGAGGCACAGACAGGATGTAAGTTAGGGATGCCTCCAGTTCTGGTTCAGCTGTTGACTGCTCAACTTTCCCCGTTTCCTGTCTTAACAGCCATCTCAGTAAAGCCTGAAAACCTTGAGCAGTGGAGCTTCAGACTTTCAACATAAGATTCCAGGGTTTAAATCTGTTCAAACTAATGTCTTGGTTCCTTTCTCCCATCATAACAGTCCATAAAGATAGGCCTGTGCCTTCCTGAAATTCCCAGCACATAGTAAGTATATCCGTTGGGATACTTTCAACTGCAAGAAACAGAAAACCCAACACAAGACAACTGAAATAAGAAGGACACATTATCTTACATCAGAATTCCAGAGGTAGGGTGGCTGCAAGTTGGCTCAGGTCAGCATCGTGAGAACATCATCAGCTACCCAGTTCCTCTTACTTCTTTCTGCTCTGACACCCAAGGCTGGCGCCTCTCACCACCCTGGCTCTAAGATTCAGGCTCAGTGGAAGAAGAAAACCCGTTTCATCCCACTTCCCACCCAGCTAGAACCAAGTCCTAAGACAAATCCCAACCCAATCCCTGGCAAAGGGAATAGGCCCACAGTGATTGACTTAGACACATGGTTCACAATCTTGGCTTCATTTTTTAAAAAGATTTTGTTTATTTATTTATTTCTACTCACCCCACCCGCCTTGTTTGTGCTCACTGTCTGCTCTCTGTGTCTGTTGTGTGCTCATCTTCTTTTTAGGAGGCACCAGGAACCGAACCTGGGGCCTCCTATGTAGAAGGGAGGTGATTAATAGCTTGAGCTACCTCCACTCCTGCTTGTTGTGTCTCTCATTGTGTTTCCTCATTGTGTCTCTTTGTTGCGCCATCTCATTGTGTCACCTTGTTGCATCAGCTCACCGTGCCAGCCCATTGTGTTAGCTTGCTGTCTTGCCATGTTCTTTAGGAGGCATCGGGAACCGAACCAGGGACCTCTCATGTGGTAGTCGGGCGCCCAACTGCTTGAGCCACATCCACTTCCTTCCTGGCTGCATTTTTGAATACCTGGAGCTAACTAGGAAACTTCTAAAGATACCAATGCCCAAGACTACCTGAGTGACTTGGTCTAGGGAGGGAGCACAGGTTTTTGTTGTCTTGTTTTGTTTTGTTTTGCTTTTGTTTTTGTTTTTGAGGTACCGGTGCTGGGGATTGAACCCAGGACCTTGTACATAGGAAGCTGACACTCAGCCACTGAGCTGCACCAGCTCCCCAGTATTTTTTAAATGTGCACCACTGACTTAGACTTATCAGGACTTACCCTTGAGTCATGGGAGGAAAGATAAGGACTTAAACAAAATCAGAGCTGGGCCAGCCAGGAAGAAGTGAGGAAATGGACATTGGCTAGGCAACAGATGGTCAGAAAACATTGGTTGAATAGAAGCCCTGAGAATCTGTATCACTTTGCTCTACCCATGGTTAGGTGTTGGCAGTGCAAAGGCAAGGAAGTTACATGAGCAGCATGGGAGCCTAGCAGTACACCCTAAAGACAACAAATGACATTTCTTTAAGAAAGGTAATAAATTCCAAATTCCAATGTTGTTTAAAAGGGGGCGGGAGATGGGTGGAAAATAAGAATTTGGAGGGAAATTCCAGAAATAGCCCACACCCAGTTAGTTACCAGCCCTTTTTGGAGCCCCTGCCAGGTGTTCTTTGGCAAAATGCCCCTTCTGAGAGCCAGGGCCCACCCACTGCAGGCTTTGGTGGGCTTTTGCAGGAGGCAGGCTAAGCTGATGTCTTCTCACCTCTTAATTTTCCACCCAAAAAAGGTCGCAAGGACTGGACAATACGAAATCAACCAACGACGGCAAAGTCTCCTACATTTGGCTGTGGGATGCGTGTAAGAACTGATGCTTGGCCTTGGGTGGGTCTGATGTGGAGGGAATTGACAGCCCTTAAGGTAATATAATAAAGTTGTCCGTCAAAGCCCCGGCTTGGTATAAGCTGGAAGCACTCCAGCCCCTTCGGTTCCCCCTCCTGCACCCCCACTTGCAATAGAGGCCATCTGCTCTGTTTCTCCCTGGTCTCCACTCCATAAGGAGCCTGGACGGCGTGCTCTGTAGCAGGGGTTCTTAACCTGTTTTGTTCCAGGGACCCCTTTGCCAGTCAGTTGAAAACCACGGACCCCTTCTCAGAACGTAACAGTATTTTAAAAATATATCACATCTGCACCACCACATCCCATAAGAATAATGTTTTTTTTTGAATTTTCAATTCAAGCTCACATACCCCCTGAAATCTTTCCACAGACACCTTGGGGGTCTGTGGACCCCTGGTTAAGAATCCCTGCTCTGTAGGCTGGTGAAAAATACTGACTTTCTCCATCCTCCACCGTCTCATTTACCACTACCTCGTCCACCCCTGCAGCTGAGTTCTGTTTTTCTCACCACTTCCCAGGGTAGAATATATAATTAAATATTTTGGCTTAAAGAGGTTTTTCTTCGGGCCATTGTGATAAAAGGAAAGTAGTCAGTGCTAACATAAGAAAGACTGTAATTTGAAAATCATGTTTCTGGAGGTATGGACAATATGACTCAGAGTCCTAGGGCTATTGTTAAAAATGAAGCTTCCCAGAGGCTGTATTCCAGAGCCTGCCCTGAAAGCTCTGGGGGAGAGGCCAGGAAGCTGCATTTTTCAACAAGGATTCCAGGTGATTTTTAAGCCACTGAAAAATGAGATGAGTTGTTGTGTGAATGGTCTTGGGCTAGACAAGTAAGGGGGTGAAAGAGGAAACATTTATTGACTATCTCCTTTATATAAAGTGTGTCCTTTAAGCTTCACAACGATCCTACAAAATGAGGTGTATTATAACCTCTGTTTCAAAGTTGAGGAGTCAGAGACTCAGCGAGGTAGTAAGGTGAAGTGACTTCTCCAAGATCACCAAGAAATTGGGATTTCAACCCACTTCAAACTCCGAAGCCCATCAAATTGTCACCTTGCAGAATCTGTCCCCTTTTGCATCTGTCAGTAAGGTCTGGAGGATGGTGAACTGATGAAAACTGGGTGGCTATCTGATGTTTATTTTCAAGCACTGAGTTTACTTAGGTCCGTTATGCCAAGAGATGGGTAATGAAATTCCTTCACTCAAGAAAAGGCCCAGAAGCCCCCTGGGCACATGCTTCTTTCCTCATGTAAAGTAGAATCAAGTAACTCCTCCTTACAGGTGCAGCATCTGACAAGGGGCAGAGACATACCCTGGAGGTAGCCGAATCCAAGGGTGAGGAATGATTCCAAACGTTCCCTGTCAGATCACACTGGGACTCTGACCAGCTGCTATTTTCTTTCACCAACTTTCTGAGCTCTTTGTGCAGCCAACGCCTCTTCCTTTGCCTCCACCCAAGAGCAGCTCGGGTGGCCTGGTTCTTTTGGGAGGAACTCCTGTATTTCAACAGGCAGTGAACCAGACGGAGGGTCATTCCAGAAGGCTTTAGGAAACTGCAGCTATGTGTAAGGGTTGAAGCTGAGTAAGGCCTCACACTGCCCACAGGGAGCTTACAGTTAATTTGGCAGGGGAAGCAGTTAACTAGACAGCCTGTCAGGTTTTTTCGAAATTGTATGGTGGAAAATAGAGTTAACATAAAATTTGCCATCTTAACCATTTTTAAACATACAATTCAAGGACATAAATTAAGTTGACAATCTTGTGCTTACCACCATCCATTTCTAAAACGTTTTCATCTCCCCAGGCAGAAACCCTGTATCCATTAAGGAATAACACTCTATTCCCTCCCCGCAGCCCCTGGCAAACTTCAATCCACCTTCTGTCTCTGTGAATTTGCCTATTCTAGATATTTCATACAAATGCAATCATAAAATATGTGTCCTTCTTAGACAGCCTGTTTTAATAGTGATAGATATATGCACATGTGTTTGGGGAGCACCATGGAGGATGCTTAATTATAGTCACCCTACCCCCAAGACTGGGCAGTGGGAGAATGCCTGGAAGGCTTCTTGGAGGAAGTTATGTCTCTACAGAGGCTTAAAGGCGTGACCAGATGAAGGGGACATGGCAGAGGAGAGAGCACAAGAAAAGAAAGGCAAGGAGGAAAGAAATCACGTGGTGTTCAGGCCAAACTGTGTCTACAGCAGAGACCCCCATCAATCATTTCTGTATCGCTAAATCTGCATGTTGTTTTTCCAGCATTAAAAAACAATAGTCTTTAGCCTATCTTCTCTTTTCTCTAGACAACCATTAATGGAGAATTCATGCCTTTCAAGCATTTTAAATATGACAATATTTATAAAAGTGTGGTTTGGAGGAAATGTTTAAATTCTTTTTTCCTAATTTTCTTTCTCTTCAGGATAGATTCTTTCAACAAGTACTTTGTAGTAATTACTGTGTTGACTTCAATTTTGGAGTGCAGTAGCTATGTTAAAAGAGTAACTATTTGGTCTTATTGAAGTCAACACAGAACTTCCTGTTTTTTTTCCAGTGGTAAATAAAATACTTACAGAAAAAAAAAAAAAAAAAAACAATAGTCTTGGGAAGCGGCTGTGACTCAATCAGTAGGGCTCCCTTTTACCATATGGGAGGCCCCGGGTTCGATTCCCGGGGCCTCCTGGTGAAGGCAAGCCCGCCTGCACGGCGTGGTTAGCTGACCCAGTGAGCACAAGCAGCAAGGGGGGGGGGATAAATGAATAAATAAATAAAATCTTTAAAA